>OY856187.1:165109583-165406195 GCA_963693315.1 Diogma glabrata
TCACTTCAAAAATAAAAAAAAAATAAACAAAATTGATTTGATTTTTGATTTTTATCAAAATTATATTTTACCCCTTAATGAGTAAAATAAAAATTAGATAAAAATTAAAAATCAAATCAATTTTGTTTATTTTTTTTTTTTATTTTTAAAGTGAATTATTTTTGGTGTTAGTGTAACTACAAAAAATCATATATTAGTTTTAATAGGAGTATGAAGAAAAAATTGGTTTAATCAAGTTGATCAAACCGTATGTGTATTAGTAACCAAAATTTGTATGATATAAAATAGTTTAGATATTAATATTAGCATACATAAATATCTTAGATATGTTTACAAAATAATACAATAGAAATGTAGTGGTAAAATTTGTGCTAATTGGCTAAATTTGTGCTAAGAGGGAAATTAAGAACCTGTGTAATAATGTTAATTATCTGGGAACTTGTGATTAATTATGTAGAGTTGGACTTTTATAGAAATATATCGGAAACCCTGAACCTAATTATCACATACTAATTTATCTAAACTATGTAATAAATACAAAAAAATATTTTGAATTATAACGAGAAATCTCTTATTTATAAATCAGAAAATTTATTTAAAAAAAAAACTAGGTACTGAATACATAACGAAAAACTAGGTACTGAATACATAACGAAAATATTTAACAAAACCAAAAATAAATTAACACAAATTATATAAATTAAAATGCATAAGCTTACTTATTAAGTAAATATTGAATGATCAGGCTAGAAATCCATTAAGATGGTTAGCATCTTCATCTAGTTTTCTCGTTTTCTATTCAATTCAGTAACATCATATGTAGCAGTAGTATAAATTTTTCATTGCTTCTTCATATGAATCACCATTTTCTGCATCATCATACAACTCACTACATATCAGCAAATTTACCTAATGATCTCTGGATCAAAAATGATCGATCATAAATAGCATTTTTCAGTTTATTTGTCTCTTTTTTATTGTATCTTTCATCGCATATAAATTAATAATTTAAACTTCTATGTATCAACATCCCACGAAACAAATTCTTTACAAACAAAATAAATTGAACAGTTGTATTCATCTACATTTAATACTATAAATAAGCCTACATAGCAAAAAAAATTCTATGCAAACACAAACAGGTATTACTAATTAATATTGAGGGCAATGAACTAAAAAACTTTAAAACATTATTGACCAACACGTAGCATACATAAAAACGTTTATGCCTGTTTCCTTCTAGAAAAAAAAGCCCCGAGTTGAAACAAATTGACAAATTATTAGCGAAATCTTTATATGTGAATATTCCTACTTTTAGAGAAATATTTGAAATAGTAAATCGTTACAATTAATCACGGAATGTTTTAAAATAAATTAAATGGAAAAGTAAACCGAAAGCGTTTTATTTGAGAACCCCGAAGAAGAAGTAAATGTGAACAAATAATATATGAACAAATTGGTGGAGATTTATAACTGAACAAAAGAAACAAGAACATACTTAACCCGAGGACCAACACAACTAGGAGTGGCGATACGATGACTAATCGGCATAGAGTTATTATAGAATAGAACGAGTGCATTAGAATTTTATTTTAGATTGTAATTCGGTTTTGAGTGTTTATGTATATATAGAAAATGATGTGCTAACGTAATTTAAATTTAGGCACAGTTTTTTTTTTTTTTAATAAAATGTGTTGTGTAATAGGGTTTAGAATATGTGTCACAACAACACATAAATACCTTTTAAGACCTAGGTCAAGACCTGGGTCCCACAACAACTGGCGTTCTAAGGTGTAGATTAACGCTTTTTTTAAACATCTGTGGGTTGAAGCCACCTGAGACTCAGGAGGCTGAGTTTTTTAGACGCGCGTTTTGCCATCGCCATTACATGATCGTTCCAGAGTAGGTCATTTGAAACTGTGACACCCAATAAACGAATGTTTTTACATTCACCTATTGGTTCATCACACATACTAAATAAAATATCTTTGGGGAGCTCGGTCTTTAATCTGGAAACAATCAACAGCTGTGTTTTGGGGGAGTTGAAATTGACAAGGTTTTGGTCACCCCAGTCGGCGACTTTATTCAGGTCTTTGTTCACGTTCATGGCAGCGTCTCTCCGGGCAGGATTAATTCGTTCGTGCATTTTACCTTTTGAAGGAAGGGGCTCGAACGACTTGTGCAGAGTACTATCATCTGCAAAACTATTTATTGGGTTACTGGTGATTTTCAACAATTCGGTGATATAAATCAAAAATAGGGTTGGGGACAATACTGAGCCTTGGGATACACCAGCGTTAATTAGTTTAGACTCAGAAGAAAATCCGTCTAAGGTTACCGAAATGTATCGGTTGGATAGAAAATTTTGAATCAGCTTCACAACATTGGGATGAAAACCGTACGCAACGAGCCTGTTGATCAAGTTGGCATACCAGACTCGATCGAATGCCTTGGAGATGTCTAAAGCGATAACGTATGTTTCACCACCTCTATCAAGTATGCTGTTCCAACAATGCGCTACATAGTTTAATAGATCGGTAGTTGATCTTTTGTTTCGAAAACCGTATTGGCTGTCGGATATTAAATGATTTTCTTCCAGAAATTTTGAAATATGCGTGTTGATATAATGCTCATAGACTTTGGATAGGACCGATAGTAAAGCTATTGGCCTATAATTTGAGATATCGGATTTTTGTCCCTTTTTGGGGACGGGCTGGACATTTGCCAGCTTCCAGCACGAGGGAAATATACCAGATTTGTAGGATTGGTAGAATATTTTAGTTAAAGTTGGTGCAAGTTCTTTGGAAAAGGTTTTTAAAATAATGGGTGGAATATTGTCCATTCCTGAGGCTTTGTTGATGTTTAACCCCTTTAAAAGTTTAGCGACTATTTTGGGTTTGAAGTGAAGTTCATTCATATTAACTCCTGAAGACTGGATTTGGGGTATTTCTTTAGGAGTTTCCAAAACAGTGGAGTTCAAAGCAAAGCGTTCAGCGAACAAGTTAGCTTTTCTTGTGTGATCATTGACGATTAAATCACCATCAATAATAGGGGGAATAGAAAATTTTGTACCAGAATTTAAAGAATTAGCTGTAGCACACTGTAACTATGCACTGTAGAAACTCTTGTCAGAAACAGACATAGACGTAAGTTTTGAGGCTTTCGCTCTGTCAATTTCGGACTTATCCTTTGAGATAATCTGATTAGATATTTTGTTGGCCTTTAGATATTGGGATCGATTAGTGGGAGTTTTGTTATGAATCCAAATATTAAATGATCTACGTTTGTTTCTAAGTGCCGTTTTGGCAGCTTTCGAATACAAGTATTTTTGTTTGGGTTTTACTATGGAGAAAGGGACAAATTTATTGATAGCAAATTGGATGGTTTCTGTAAAGTTTTGAGCAGAAACATTTACATTGCCAGGGTAAAAACAATGACGGTCGAAAGGGAAACCATGGAAAAAATTTTGAAGACCACTCTTATCCATTTTTGAGTAGTGAAATATTTTACGGGGTTTGGGAGCTATAGTTTTAAGTATATCAGTTTTGATGGCTGATGAGATTAAATAATGATCAGAATTTCCAATACTACCTTTCGCGACATCGACAATCGTAATATCTGGCATTGTGGTAAGATAGAGATCTAAAAGAAAACTATTATCACCGCCATTACGGGGAGTGAAAGTCGGGCTTTTAACAATTTGGAATAGGCCCTGAGACGCGGCAAAAATTTCTGCCAGTTTTCCACTATTGTCAACATCGTCGGTCGATTTGGAGAATTCCAACCATGATTTCTTGTGGACGTTGAAGTCACCGGTAACGATAACTTCACAATTAGGGGACTTTGCTCTAATCTCGTCCACAATTTTTGTCAGTATATTAAAAAAGTTTGGGTTACGTTTGTTGGGGGACCGGTATAAAGCTATTGTAAAAAAAGTCATTTCTGGAAAACAAATCTTTAAAACCATTGTATTGAAGCCGTCACCGTGTAGTTCAAAATTTGGAAAGCGCGTGTACGCAACACTCTCATGAATGAATGCGCATACGCCCTGATGGAGTTTGAAAGCTGATTCGAGCCTATATTTGGAATTAAGCGATTCTATAAAGAGAAAATTTTCAGAAACTTGTGTTTCTGTAAGGAATAGAATGTTCGGTTTGTCGTGCTCAAGATGATGTTGCACGTGGTCATGGTTAGCGTTCAATCCGCAGATGTTTTAGACATGTATTTTAAAATTTTTTATTGATTCATATATGTTTTGTGCCTGCAAAATCTTTGGACGTGGCGCTTTATGGGCGGGTGGATTGCGCAAATTTGCTTTACCACTTGCAGACTTATTTTTTTTCGGTTGTACTGCCATATATATATCAAAATGTTTATTTTATTTTTTTATGTTTTATTTTAAAATGCATAACTAAGTAAAAAATCCTATCATACAACAAAATATGACATATGCCAATATTTCATGATAAGATGAAGAAATAATAACAAAATAATAAGTGAAAAACAAATTGTGAGAAATCTGCAGAAAACAAAACAAAACTAAATGCCAATAATCCAGCTGATGCAGCGCACCCCACGCACCGCCCACCACCTCAATCGAGGCACAAAGCCCACACATAACTACGTGTTGGTCCGATTCCTCGGAAGAGCTAATGAGCGGTACCGCTACGGAACGCTGCCCAGCTAAGACTGGAAGTGCTGCCGTTGACTAATTAAAGTTCGTCCGCCAGCACCCTAAGATATCATCATGGCTAATGACATCTCCTGCCATTGCCAGTGGTATGTGATATCTCACGCTAACTCATATGTCAATGGCAGGGACTGGAGTACGCAGGGTAGTCAGACCCGTAGATCAACATTGATCATAATCGATCAAAATAGATCCCTCCTGCGGGAAACGCAGGAAGTTGGGTGGTATTTGAGGCACACGCGTACGTATTCTAGTTTGTTTAAAATTTCATGTAAAGAGGTTGATTGAAAGAACCTTCACTCAATCGAGTTAGTGGCAGGATGAATTTCACGTGCGCGACCAACTGGTCCTTCACGGTCTACAAGACCTCCTATTACAAGATGGCGCCCAACGTGGGGCTCTAGAGCGACAATGTTTGGGTCTTTGGATCCAAACCGTGTTGTTCTGGAAACAACAATTTTTTTTCTGAATTGGTTTTAAGTTTTTAAATTATATTAGTGTTTGTGTTATAGTGAAAATCGTAGAAGTGAGTGTTAGCCCTTCAGACTAATGCTCATCGGGATTTACGATTAAGCGGACTCCAAGTAAAGTAAGGTTTTTTGTTTCGTTGAGAGGGTCTGGGATAATGAAACAGCAGATGATGGACCTGGTTGCTCATTGGTGGTTTCAGCCAGTACCAGCCCACCCTGTGTTGTTTCGTCTGGCCCTGGGTTTTCGACGGAATGGAAAACTTTACACAGCTATGCTCAAATAAATGTTTTGTCCATTGTCTTCGTTAAATGTTCATTAGAGCATAACCTGTTAGGGTGTTCTTGGATACAATATCCATGGACATAGCTAGACCACATGTGTTGTCATTGCCGGAAAAGCCTAGTAAAGTCCTTTAGTTAAATTTAATTTTTGGTTGAGCTGTCAGTCACAACTCTTCTCTTAATTTTCTTTAGAATTGTTTTTGTCAAATAAATTTTTTGTGTTTTATAGAACTGTTTTTGTAATTTTTGTATTTTTGTAAATAATTTTCGATACGTTTACATCAATTACCTTTCCAACTGTTAACCAAACTATAGTCGTATCTAACCTTTGACCGCTCGTTTACATCAATTATCTCTCCAATTTTCCAATTGGTAAAAAAACTAGTCGTAAGTAACCTTTGACCGCTCGTTCAGCTGCTACTGAGCGTCAGTATAAATATGTCATGTGCACAGCAGCTCTTTATATTTTTCAACGTCAACAGCTTAACACATTGTTGTTAAAAGCAGAGACTGTGTTAAAACTAATAAGAAGGATTGCAGTATATAAATAAATCTGGGTCTATAAATAAATCAATTAGTTTTCAAATACATTTAAGAAGTCGATATCACAAATGCAGGAAAAGCCAAATATCTTACTATACATATATGATCTAAGAGCACATAATACAATACATTAAATCAAACTGCATTTTCAAGTTGCGTACTTTGTCTTTCATCCGTTACTATTCTATACCAACACCAATTATTAGAGCAGCCAACACTTTTGGTCTAATCACCAGCTACCGACCGCTCTTAGATTAAGGTTCTCAGGTGAGCTTTGTCACTGATGTATGTTCAGAAGCGCTCAATCTACCACAAAAAAATGTTCGCCTCACGGTGTGTGGACTAGATAAAACTTAAGCGGGCTAAGCCAAGTGTGTTATTAATATGGTAGTAAAACCAGAAAAGCCAGAAAAAGTGTTATCAAAAATCACGGAGGGATTACCAATACACAACCTGTTCATATTTACACAATTATTTGGCAAGAATCAAACTACCTAATTTTGATTTTAACACATAATTGGAGTTGACTATTTTTCAAAATTCTAGAAGAAGGGCAAATTAAAGTTAACGATAGTAAACCTTTTCTTCAGAATGCAATTCTCGGTTGGGTGGTAGCTGGAATAATCAGCAAGGATACGAAATCTGATGATGCTACAGCAATAGTATCTAGCTAGGCCCTTATTTTCGTAAATATTCTTCGAACATTGAGACAACTTCAGGGGAAATGAATCCATCACTGTAAGCCTATCTTTCAAGCGATCGCCGAATGAATTTGATTGTTCTATGGGCATAGCATGATGGAACAACTAGAATAATCGGTTATACCAGCACTTTATGCTCGAATACGAAAAGCTGAATCATATCCAGCTAAGGTTCAGATAATATACGTTCCTACACTGAAAGAAAAACACTGGTCACTACAAACGCTTCTGTGCCAACCGATTGTTTTCTGTCACAATAACCAAATAAAATTCGGTTGTTGTTTCTTCAAATGTGGCTTTTGAAGAACAGACAACCGAATTTGAGGTTATTGTGGCAGAAAACATTCGGTTGGAACAAAAGAGGTTGTAGTGACCGATTTTTTTCTTTTAGTGTATTCAAATACTGATGTAGAAAAAATATATCGGCAGGATGACACATAAATGATACAAACTACCGAAAAATAGTCACTTTTCGTTGAAAATCCAAACAATGACATTCTACTAACGGCTTCACCTCCTAGAGCGACCAGCGTTATGCTATATAGTTTCTACGATGCCAGTCATATATAGCAGGTATATACTACCGCAAGTAATCGCGGTAGATGGGACAGTTTAAACTAGTCTAATTACAGTCAAAATTGACGTTATAAAAATAAAACAGTAAATCTTGCCACGCTTAGAACTTTGCAGTGTAGTCATACTATCCAAGAGATCGATTCACCTAAGTTTACTAAACCGTTTATTAAGAGAAAATAGTTTTGTGGATCGTTGTACAAAAATTGTGGGTGCGATCAACATCATTATTTCACGCGTGAGTTTGAAGATTTACAAAAAACAAAATCCATCAAAACATCAAGCTCACTAAAATCACTTAGGTGTTTCATCGATCAAAAAGGAGTTTTAGCAGTAGGTGATCGATTGAACAATTGTAATCTATGCCATTTTCGACCAAGCAGCATCCCAAATTGTTATCACTAATCAATCATAACCAAATTGCTACTTAACGGTATGCACGAAAAACACAAAACACAGGACCTTGCTTATTAGCAATATCGAGACAATAGTTTTGGATACCTAAAGGTAGCTCGTTATTTTTATTTCTGATTGCCCAAACTATTCATAGAATGTCTTTTGCAGGTTACAAGATTTTGCAAATAAGGGCCCAATAAGGAAAGTCTATCATCAATGTGTATCACGTACTTGACAAGGAGCACCTTGCCAAGCACCATCAATGGACAGTCTTCTTTATATTATCACATAAAATCTTATCAACCGTTCTTAAAGGTTGGAGTTGATTTTATTGGTGATATATCCATCAAAAACATACCATACAAAATTCCCATAAGTCATGCATCTGTTTTTTCATTTGTTTAAGCACGAAAGCTATTCCAATCGAGTTAGTAAGCGACTTCAGTAGCAAGTTATTTCTGGAAACAACAAAAAGATTCATCCCACGTCGTGGCTACTATTCAGAAATATTTAGTGATAACAAAGCAAACAACCAAATTGAAAAAAAATAGTTCAAAAAAACATCTAATAAACTTGCACGTTTTATTTCTAGAGACCCGAAATCACCTGTCATGTCATACCTCCACATGCTATTATAACAATTTCAGAATACAATAAAGTGGTTATTTATTGAAAGTCAATATCTGTCATCCCTACCCTAGTTGACATGGTATCATCAGATACCCAAAGAGTTTTAATAATGAATATTCCATATTTTATGTGCAATGGCAAGCCAAGCTTTAAAAAAGTTGTTTTTTTTATTTCTTAGCTTCTTTAATTCTTATTTCTTAACAACAACGTGTTAAAAACTGGACAATAGTCTCGTTTAATGGAAGGGTACTTGACTACCAAACAAAGATTACAAAACCTTATTCACATTCCAGTTCCCGCACACTCAAACATAATCGTATAATAATCAAAAAACCAAAATTTTTATTTTTTTTTTTTTTTTCAAATCACACAAAAACTTTATTTTATACAAAAAAGTTAATTAAATCAAAACAAAAACAAACTTCAGTTTGCTTCTAAAACTATTACACACAATACAAATCAAAAACACCTAAATATACTAATCAGATTATAAAAATATGAGATCATAAATGAATAAGCAAATTATAAAAATTAATTCAATATTACAAAAAAATCAATTAAATATAATACAAAACAAATATTTCTTAATAATTAAGTCAAATATCTCAGATATTACTTAAAAGAGCTTCAGATAAACTTAAATTAAGATTAATTTAAATGTTACACAAAAGCTTTTTAAAAATATAATTAAATTAAAATTATTTTGAAATATTTATAACGGAGACAAATTGTTATTTTTAAATTAAACCGAAAATAAAAAAAAATGAAATAGAGATTTTTAATTTAAAATAATTAATTATTAAACTGAACTTAAAACTAGATTCTATATTCTAAATGATCGCGATCCTATAAAATTATGGAAGATATTGGATTCCTATTCTACTTAATATAAATTCGTATATATATTTTTATCACAGAAAAACATTAAAGCTACTCCTTTTAATATGTAAATGAAAATTGGAAGACAATCAAGATTCTGCTTACCTTAAGCGCAATAACAATTTAGAAAATCAATTTAATCAAAATCAAAATTAAAAATTTGATACCAAAAAATAAATTTAAAGATTGACACAATTTCGGCCTACGTTTTTTTTTCAATTTAGAAAAGTTTAAATCTAAAACTAAAATCTAATGCAAAAAAAATATCACAGAATTTTTAATTTAACTGGCTAAGCCTACGTAAGAGTATTGCACAATTTTATTGAAAAAAAATATTGCACCTGTTAGTTATTGATTATAAGCGATTGAAAATTGAATCAATCTCTTAAAATCTTCCCAACCAAAAATTGTTTCTAAACAAATAAAACTTTTCTTACAAATCTAAGTTTTTTTAAATAACTTAAAAAAATTAGATCAACTAAGAAACATTTCTAACCCTAATACAGCCATCTGTGTTTGAAAATAATTACTAAAACTAAGCTAACTCCTATTAAAGCTTTTTATTATCGTTTAAAAATCTCAATTTCATTTTTTTTTTCGGGAAAATATTTAAAAATCTAATCCTAGGTAAATCTTACAATTAATTTTATATATTCAACAAAATTAAAGCTTTTAAACCAAAACGATATTTGACGTTTAAGTATTGAATTACAAAGTTATACTTAACTTAACTAAGATGATTTATACAATCCAAGGAAATTCTTGATGTTCAATATTTTCCATAACATTAATCGAAAATCGATTGTTATTGATCTGCGGTGTCGTTAAACTATTTTGATGACACGAACATGGACAACTACTGCTCGCATTTAAATACATAATCTCATAATTTAAATTAACTCCATTGTATAAATTTTCATCGGAAAAATCCAAATATTTTCCAGTTGATAAATTGCTTGCATTATTTTCGTATTCGTTTGCATAATTATAATTATAATGTTTTGACAGATAATCTGAAATCTCATTGGTTTCCGGTTGGATTTTTACTGGTTGATCGATTTCATTGTTGAGTAATGGTTCACCAGAATTATTGTAATGTGATTTTTGATATGTTTCTGGTGCAAAAAGTTCATGAAAAGCACGCCAATAACGATTTAAATTCACTTTTGCCGATCGAACAATTTTCCGTGATAGTTTCGGAATTTTTTGACGATGAATCTGAAGAATAAATAAACAACAACAAAATTAGTTTTATGATTAAATTTAATAACAAAAGATAAGAAAATATTTTGAGGAAAATGAGGAAAACTTACCTTCTTATCAAAATCATTTTCAGAAATTACCGTTTTTCCGGCAACCAAATTTTCTTTTATCAAACACATTTTCTGTTTATTTCGAAAAACTGTTATTATACGAGTGTTAAATTATACAACTTATTTTTCTATTACAGCACTAACCTGTTCGTTTTGAGTAAATTCAAGTTCTGATACATTTCCAAAACAAACCTGTCGCTTATATAGCATAGAACCGAAAATTAAAAAAAAATACTAATGCATGAAACACGAATATATCGATCGACTCCGCCTTCACATAAAAAATGAAACAAACCTACACACATTATTGTATATTTTATTTTTGTTGTTGGGTTGGTTAGGAGTAAAAAATTTGTTACTATCCCTACTCCTTTTTATTCCCTTTTTTTATTTATGCTTTTCATTATTTGAACGTCCAGTACATACGAAGGTTTTTTAAAGTAGAAAAAAATGTAAACAAAATGCGCTATCGCACGTGGTTCGAATTTAATTTTGAACTGTTTACATGAAGCAATAAACAACAGAAGAAATTGGATTAAATGAGTTTTTGAGAAAATTAAGTGTGGTAAGAACGTGGATGAAGTGAGGAATTCTAAGAAATAAAAGTTTGAAACGACTTTTAAGTTTGATAATTTGTTGGTTTTGTGAATTTGGATGTATTGAAATGGGTAGTTTGCCGTGAGATAGGATAATTTGGATAGGAAAATTGATGTCACAAATTAAGGATATTGTCGAGTTGAGAATTTATCGTTACTATTTACTTTAGTTAGACTTAAAATAATTTATTATAAAAACTTCAAATCATTAAATTTAGGATAGCGAGACTTAGGAGTTTCCGAAACTATACATATGGGACATTCCACTCCACTTGAACGGGAACAAACAAAAATTTGTTTTCCTCTAATTTTGGGGATTAATAATACGCCATTAGAACAAAATATTTGCGGATCTTTCCATTAAATTTCTAGACAGTACTATTGTGTGACTTCATAGAATGTGTAATATTTCTATTCAGTGCCGTCCCAATGTATTTGGGGGCCCCTGGCCCACTATTTCTAGGGGGCCTTTTCGAAAATTAACAATAAATTAAATTTAAAAGCATAATTACTTACGGGTTTTTGAGGTTTATTATAATGTTTGTTTTATTTAAATATTTTTTCTTCTCACTTTTTTGTCAACAAATTTATCTACAACATCTTCAAATTCTATAGATTTTAATAAATCACTTTCTATGCACATCAACGCAAGGGAATTCAGTTGCTCCTTCGGCATACTGTTTCGCAAATCATTTTTTATGTATTTCATCGCCTAAAAAGACTGTCCTCCTCAGAGGCGTCAATTGGGTAGGGCTGGGGGGGGCCAAGGATCTGATACTATCAATACATCGATTCAATAAAACCATCCAATCGTTTACACTATATAAAAATTATACACTATAAAAATTTCAATGCACTGTTATTTTGTAAATTCGTCTAATTTTTAGAAGATTTACTTAGCTAATATACCAATTTTATCGCATACTATTAATTGAAATATATCTGATAATATAATTATTACGTCACATATTATTTTGGCCCGACTAAAGTACGGTTCACCACAATATTCAAACCGTTATCGTTCTTTGTATAGACTAGAGCGCCGCCGATACGAAAGGCGGTCGTATTGCATCTAATCTTCTGATGAAATCAGTTTTATAAACAAAACACGATCGTTCTTCCAAAAACGCCGTGGGTGCGTATTTTGACGAAATTCTATCGTACGATAGTGTTTTGTTTATAAGATATTCGTGTCTAAGCCAGAGGAAACAAAATATTTCATTAGTATAGGGTTCCTCGAGAGTTCATAGTGCAGTATTTAACATTCAAATTTCAATTGTTATTGGTCATTGGTAATTTATATAAACATAAAAGTGAGTACATGCAGGAGAACACAACCTAGTTATATCCCACTTATTTGAAGAACCCTGACTGTTTGGCCCTGTTTTTTTATCTATATCATATTGTACAAACTTTATAAGACTTTTTTAAAAACAATAAATTAAAAACATTTCTAATTGTAAAATCCTATAACATATCGGTTTTTTTGATAGTTGTGCTAATTTTTATAAAATGAATGAAAATAATTACGAGAGTAATTTAAATTTTTTGTGTTATTTCTAGTGATTTTATAATAGTGAATGTTTTATAATGGACAAGCAATATTTTCTAAAGACACGAACAAATATTTAAGTTATGTAAATATTTTCAAAGTATGTTATGAAAACTTGCTGACAAATTCTTTTCGCTATATGGATTATAATTTTTAATTCATAAAATAGCAAAAATTATATGTTTGGTTGGTTATAATAAAATCCAAAACGTATCCTAAACGTCAATATTTGTTCATTTTTTTATACAGTCACAGGGAGGGAGAAACTATTATTTTTTTGTGGTAGGTTTTTCTTATAGATTTAAAAGAAGCTCGCAATAATTGAACAATTTTGAATCAAATGAAAAATTTACGCACGTTTATGGGTAGTAAACTGACCAGACGTCCCACGCTGCGTGGAAATGTCCCACATTTGATTGCGTTGTCCCACGGAGAAATTTGTCCCACGGAGAAATTTGTCCCACGAAGCGTACTACGAAACAAATATTTCCACCACATTTGCCCACATTATCGAAATAATCAAATAAGCCTTATATCTACCTACGTGCAGTTTGCGCAATATCTTAGTCAAAACAATGGCTTCACTGTTTTTTCTTGCAATTTGTATAATGTTATGTATATGTTGATTTATCTATATTGAGAGAACAAACTAGTGCAATATTTTTTTTACTAAATAGTGTTTTAACTATTATTTTCTTAGAAATATTAAACTCAGTTTTTTTGACTTCAATAATTTACATATTGTTTTGCGAATATCTTTTGATATCTAACAGATCTATCTCAACGAAAAGGTTTCTTTGTTTATAGAAACATCTCCCCGGTGTATATACGAGAGATCGAAAGTATATTATGAAAAATAAAATACAAAATATTTTACTTAAAAAGTCGCAGTTTTCCGTATAAATTAATAAACATTTAAATTTTCAAACCAGAGTTTTACTTTATTCGAGCACTCATTTTAATCCTTTGAAATAATATTCAAAAATTAAAATGTAAAAAAAATGATTTTACTCCTTTGGAGCAGATTACATTTTCCTGTTCTTTTATTCGATTTATGAATAGTCCCTCTACGTCATCCTTTATATTCATTTTTCTAACAATACATGAATAATTAAACGAATAATTCAAAGCATTTTACGTTGGAAAACATCAAATTTGAAGCAAAAATAAAAGTTTTGAGTATTTGAAAGAAAATATTTATTTCAATTTAGTAGCAAGAATGATATTTTATTATTTTCACTCCTGTATGTGGGAGTGTTATATTTTTTTTAAGCTACGCACTCTGAAAGAACAACGTAAAGGAGTGATATAAGTAGCGTTTCAAACTCTGTTTAAAACACACTTTAACTAGGTAGCTCAAAAGTAAAATTATTATTTTCTAATTTATAATTTTTTTTTCTCAATAAAGAACAAACAAAGTAGAGAGCATAAAAACTTGATAAATGGTATATATTTGCAAAAGATAGAACGGGAGGTATACTGTATACCTCTTATACTTACAGAATACAGAAAAGATATTAATTATTTAGTAAAATTAAAATAAATTGTTTCAATTGTTTTGTAGTCTTTAATTGTGTAACAAAAGTTTTAAGCTACTATAAAAGCTACTTCTCCTGCAAATCAAGATGGATAGAAAACGTTTACGTAAATTCTCATACGACATTGAATTGGACTATCCTTTTATAAAAAAAATCAAAATATAACGACGCAAAGGTTTATTGTATTACCAGTCGGAGTGAATTTGCAAACTAACAGTGGATATTATGAATTAAAAGACATATAGATACAGATAAACATAAAAAAGCGTTGCTATAAGCCGTCAGCTCCAGTAGCTTGAACAAGTTTTGTTGTTATTTTGTTTTCTTGTTGTTATTTAACATTGACAAAAAGTTAGTTGCAATTTGCGCTGATAACTCGAATACCAATTTTAGTGGTGTCACGTCAAGAAGTGAAAATTTAAAAGCAAGCTAAGCTCGAATTTGAACCAGAATGTATTGGGTATTGGATCCGCAGCCCATATTGTAAATAATGCAATAAGAAGTGCTGCTGATTTAAATGGCAGGGTTAAAAAAATTTGGATATTTTACTGTCTTTACTGGAGACGTTGAAGGAGTTCTGCAGCAAAAATAATGTCGAACATAACCAACTTATTGGATACAGTGAAACTCGCTGGCTGGCGGTAATGCCAAACTACTTTCTTGATGCATAAACAATGCAGAGATGATACTCAATTTAAAATTATTTTTAACAAATGAAGGGATTTTGCAGAACTTTGCGGCATTCGCTTCGATGAAACAACAATAGAAGTTAAAGATCTAGCATAGTAACCAAGGTAGCTCAAAAGCATTTTAGTTTCATTTCTAAGACCATTCATTTAAATGCTTTTAAATATATGTGTGTATAAAAATGTACATGTTATGTTTTACGAAAAATTTTTTTTATGTCATTTAAATTCTCGCCCCCCCCCCCCCCCCCCAAGATTTTGGTTAAATAACGCCACTGTCTCCTGAACAATTAGTGACCATAATGGTCAAAAAAATTTTGAATGCTCGTTCTATGTTTGGAAACATAGTAATTAAATTCTTTTGAATAATAAGTGTTATCCTCAATAAGAGAAATAACGGGAAATATTTTCTAATATATTCAATATTCAAAGATTTTTTGATATAATGTCTTTTTGTGACATTATTGTCTTTTGTGATTATTTAATAGCTATTTATGAAACGAGTTGCTAAATTAGGTTGTTGCAACAAATTAGCAACGTGTTTCATACAAGATTTTTGGTAACCAAGCTGAAAAATTAAACTTTTATAAAAAAATTAAACAAATTGCATTTGTATATCTAGTACGTTTTGAGTAAACCAACTTGATCTTATAAGGAGTAAGTAGCCTTAGTTTTCTTTTAGTTTTCATACTTCCAATTGTGAAAAATATCAAGATGAGTTCAAGTGATGATGATTTTGTATCGTCAGATATAGAAAAAGCAGCAACTGAAGCTATTTTTACAATCGTACCGAAAAAATTGGCGAAATTGGCGTACGAAACTTCATACAAAAATTTTGATGAGTGGTTCAAAGAATCAAAAACTACAACAATCAATGACATGTTCATGCTGGCCTATTTTGTAAAAAAACTAGGATCCATGAAACCTTAAACATTATGGTGCGAGTCCTTTAAACTAGGAACTATGGTTTATTTGAACGCCAGTGTGGATATGAAATCATTCACGAATTTGATAGCTTTATTTAATCATTAATCTAGTACATTGGTTAGATTCATTAAAGTACTAATTGTAGTTGTTTAATAATTTATTAAAGCATTAATAATAATGGTTTAATGATTCATTAAAGTACTTATACTTTAATGAATCATTAAACCATTATTATTAATACTTTAATAAATTATTAAACAACTACAATTAGTACTTTAATAAATCTGACCAATGTACTAGATTAATGCTTAAATAAAACTCATTTAATTACTAAAAGGACGCAAGAAAAAGCGTAGATTTTGCAACTTAGTTACAAAAAATGAATTTTTGAAATTGGCATGGGCCCAATATAAAAAATTGCATTGTTCTTCTTTTAAATTTATTATTTGAAGTGTTCATTTTCATATTTTTATGAGTGTTTTAGGGTGGGCCCCCGGCCCAGGGCCGGGTGGGCCGTACCGTAGTAACGGCACTGTTTCTATTATAGTCAACAGTCTAAGTCAAAAGTGTATAGTCATTATTGATTGCTTCCAATCAATGCGAAATCAATGAGTGACACTTGGTCAATTTTTGTAAACTATGTGCATGCGTATTAGACAACCTTTTTTGGAATTTGCCGATGCGGTTATCAGTGCCGAAGAGTTTATGAGTTCGAATCCCAGCCGAAACACGTAAAAGAGAAAGACAGAGTTTTTTTCTGATTTATTTCCAACAATACCATTGAATTGAAAAAATTCAAATTATTTCCTTAGTTACTTGAGTTTAATTGCTCGCAAAAATCCCGAATATTTAAAAAATGTTTAGAGTAGTTTTCTCCCTTGTTTTGGAATTTAATGTTTAAAATCAATTTTTCAATTCAATTTTTTAAATTTAGCTTAAGATATGCACTCTCAAATACTTCTTGTTGCATGATGGAAGTAGTATCGATGTAAGCGCTAGAAGGCGATGAATGTAAAAAAAACAGTTTTCACGTTGTTCTAAAATTTTATGATTTTTTTTCTGGGAAATAGCATCATCTAAGAAAATTTTGTACATTACAAGTTTGACTTAGAATTTTACGTTAATTACGAATTTAGTTTTTGATTTACAAATTTCAGCAAATTAATCAAATTTGGCCGCCATATTGGATCCGCCATTTTGAATTTTAGTAATTTACTACGGATTTGGAATAAGCGGCCATTATTATTTTATACTACATTCTTTGAAATTTAATTTCCGCTTTAAGCACAAGATATAACGTATAAACTGGTTTTGGAGGTAGTTTTTAACCTTCAACGCCATCTAGCGTTGGAAAGTGCATATTTTAAACTAAATTTGAATTAGAAAAAAATCGTGTCATACAGTTCGAAAAATTGATTTTAAAATTTAAAACCCCAAAATTAATGGAGTAAACTACACTCAAATTTTTTTTAAATATCTTCATCATATTTAGCGGAGAAAAGGCTAACGAATTAATAATCTTTAAAAACTATTTTATTCGCATTAAACTGCCTACAAAATGAAGACGTATGAGATCCAAGAAAAAATTTCAAATTTGTGACCGTCACTGACGGCAAGGTAGACCAAAAAATCTAAAAAAAATTGTTTTCTGATGGTGTACTATCAATCTTCAAAATTTAGAGAGAAAAAAATTACGTTCCCGTTCATGTTGAATTCCCTTTATATATATTCTGCAAAAAACCACAATCAAAAAACAAAACTTTGTAACCACTCAAAATAAAAGTACAATCTTAAATAAAATTTTAAACCACTCACCCTATTCCATAACAACTCTCTTCTCATTGGTTTCTGACGTTTTATTCTTCAGATTAATATCGTTTCGTTTCGTTCAGTTGGATTCCCTTAAAATTCACTACGACCATATATCGTTGTTTACATGAAAGTTTTTTGCTTCGATCAATTTATCTTAAAAATGAGCATGCCATTAATCCCATACCAAATCTTTTACACTCCCAAAAACTACAAAACTGATAAAAATGGGTCCAACACGAAAGATTCTGGTGGAACTATAACATCTCCCACTTAATCACATAACATTTTTGATTATACTATTTTATTAATTTAACCAATTACACACAAAATTTTCTTTAGTAATATCTTTCTATTTCCTTTGTAATTTTCTTTTTCGAAAATTAATTTAGTAGATAAAAACAACACCGTTTAAACCACAACAAGTGACAAGTTCACATTAACTTTTTTTTTGTTCATCACGATCATATCCGTGAATTCCTGTCGAGCGATAAAATATCATTTTTGTTAGAATTCAAACAATCCATTACCAAAGAAAAATAAGCTGAACAAACCAACTAGACAACTAAATCTCCAAAAACCAACTCATTAACTAACAAAAAACTTTAAATATTTCGATTGCACGAGCCAAAAAGAATCGTCAGCATAAATTTTCTTAATAAATTTGTTTATATCCTTTTAATTTTTTTTTCGTTTTCCATAATTAGGAGAAAAGGAAAAAAAAAAAGAGAATTTAATACGAGCTTCCCGGAAGTGTCAGATGCACTTTGAAATATTTTAAATAATTAGGTTTTTACAAACAGGTGAGTTGAACAGTTGTTGAAAATCTTATATAATAATTTTCGTATAACGTTATAGTATATTCCTATAGGTAAGGAGAACGCGAAATAGAAGTAATACTGGAACAGAATATCTTGCCCATGACAGGACAGGACGAACGGAGGAAGTCTGGCTGACTACATTCGTCCTGAAAATCATAAAAAACCACAAAATGGGAGTCGGGCTTGAACCTTAACCCCAAGTTATAAAATGTAAGTGTGAACAAAACAAAGCAAAAAGCGCAAAGAAACAATATAAAAATATTTTTATTGACTGCTTAAATTAAAAACTTTGATATTTAAAATCAAAAACAAATTTGATTTTTTATGATATATGAGTGCGTTTAATACTATCCAACTGACAGAAAAATCATGATTTTTTTTATCACATTTGATCGACGAATCACTAGGTATTTAAATTTTTCTTAATATCAAAAAAAAAATCGTTCCTATCGACTCGACCATAAAATTGGGTGAAATGTATATTAATACAGGTGAGGAGTACTTGTGGATAGTCGCAGTTGCTCTATGAAACATAAAAATCGAAAAAAATGAATTTATGTTGGATTACTTCAGACATAAATGAATCAAATCAATAAACTTATATAGGGTCAAACAACACCCTCGATATAATCTAAGTTTGCTTGTTTCATTAGCACACCAAAATCGTGAACTTAAACCGCCATTTTGAAATATACAACTCAATATAAAAAAAACTAAAGCCATCTTGAAATATAAAACTTCATATAAAAATGTTTTATCAAAAACACTATAAACACTATTTAACTTTTTTTAGTAAAAAGATTGAGATGCACTTCAACAAAAAATTTAATGTTTTCAACAAACTTGGACGAATTATTCGTTACATAACCAACAACAAGCAATTGTTTTCACTTTAAACAACTTAAACTTTATAATTTCTTTGCACAATAAATTTTGTAGATTTTAAAAAATAATTTGTGGATTGTGCAACCACAAAATTTTTTTGTAAAACTACAAACTTTTATAAAAATATTGTAAAATTTATAAATTTATAATAATTTATAGCAAAAAATTGATTGCAAGGTATATGATTTCTTTTAATTTTATAAAAAAATTGTAGTTTAAAAAAAAAAAAATTTGTGGTTACTAAATACTATTACAAAATTTGTAAAATTTTAAAATTGTTTTTGAGTTGTAACGACAAGTTTTGTTCAAAATAATTTAACATCCGACCCTCGTACACATTTCATTTCACGTCGCCTATAAACTTTTTGTGCAAATGAAATAACGGTATTGCCACCTGTAAATCTGCTTTTATTTTAAACCAATACGAATTAGAGAATGAAACGAAAGAAAGAGAAAAACCAATGTCTCGTAGTCGATGTCCTTTAGAATGTTAAAACAAAAGATCAGGGTGGTTATTTTGTAGCGTTATCTCACTAGGTGAGATAAAAAGTGAGATAAAATATTTGTCTTTGATCGATTATATTAGATAAAAGAAATCATTTAAACATAATTTTTTTACCTCACTATTTATCTCACCTAGTGAGATAACGCTACAAAATAACCACCCAGATTATTACTTTAACTAAAGAACCTTAAAATTTTGGTGTTATTTGGTGCTTTTGGTTGAATAATGAACATTAACTATTACAGTTGTTGAGGTAATTACGCTTGAGAAATAATTTTTATTGAGAAAGTATTGTGCTGGAGAAGGAACCGAGGGAATTGGGCTGAAAAAATAATTGTGGTTGAGAACAAATTGTGGTTGAGATGGAACTGTTGTTGAGCCTTGGGATTAATAATTGTGGCTGGAGAAGAAATTGTTTTGGAAAGGCAATTGTGGGGTGAGAAGGAATTGTGTTTGAGAAGGAATTGTACTGGAAAAGCAACCAGTACATTATCTACTAAAATGAAAATAAATTTAGATAACAATATAAACAAGTCTTTGTGAATTGTGTTGAACAGGGACACTAATTATCCGGTCACGATGGCATCATTATATTCGGTTGGTGTGTCTATAGTTCGGTTGTTGTGCCTTCAAATTTGGTTATTGGAGATAAGACAATCTAATTTGAGAATATGTATCACTTTGTAACGCATCATTTACCATCAAAATATTGAATGAACTATTTTTTACACCAAAGTAATTGCAAAAGTTCATTGTTTTTCATCGAGTTATCTCAATATTTTTTAAATGAACGCCATTGCAGAGTTTTTGCAAAGATGCCTCACTTTTAATCAAATTTTCTTAACATTTTTTTACATTAACACCATTGCAGAGAGAGGCATATATTATTCATCGAAATTTTGTGTAATTTTTTTTACACTGTCATTGCAAAGGCGCATCATTTTCATCCAATTATCTCAAAACTTGATTTGTCAACGCCAATGCAAAGGCGAATCATTTTATCGAAATGTTCTAAAACATGTATTACGCCGCCTTTGTAAAGGCGCATCATTTTCTATCGAATTATCTCAATATTTTTACGTCAACCCAATTGCAAAGTTGCATAATTGTCATCGAAATATTCGAAAATATTTATTACAGCGCCAATTATTTATTTATTTAGTTCTATTTTTTATATCTAAGTTATTGCAAAACCATTGCAAAATCAAAAGCACATCATTTAAATAGCAATATTCAAAACTATTTATTAAAATGCCATTGCAAGGCGCATCATTTTCCATTGAATTATCTTAAAATAGCTAGTTATCACATCAACGCCATTATTTAATGCGCAACATTTTTATCGAAAATCTTCTAAAATATGTTACATCAACGCCATTGCAAAGGCTCGTCATTTTTTTACTATCCCTCTATAATTATTGCATAACCGCTATTGTAAAGGCGCCTGAACTTTGTGTTGAATTTTTTTTAAATAAAATAAACGGTTCCGAGTTTCTTTTTTCAATCGAATTCAAACAATTCTTTTGTTATTTAGAAAAATGATCAATAACAGTACAAATTTTGAACTTTTTTTGTTTCTTTGAATATAACCTAACTTTTCTCATGGATGTTGAACTGCTAAACACAAATATAATAATAATTTTTAGGTTCGCTCTTGTTTATGAGATATTCGATATACACACGAAAAAGGTGAAAAAATTGATTCACGTTTTTCTAAATTTTTCCATATTCAATGCCGTTATTTTAGAACAAACAATGATTGTAAATTTTTTGGAGCTATGATAAATTCAATTCCCTTTCTTTTACACTAAAAACACAAATATTGGGGCAGTTTGCATCAAGTTATGCAAGTTTTCCTAAAAAAGTCAAAACTCAAAAAAATTTTGTTAAGAATAATTTAAATTCTGGAGCATAATTGATTTATATTTATGAGTTGTTATGTAGATTTTTGAATTACAATTACGAGTTATTTTGAGTTTTCTTTATTTAAACCGCATTTTGACTTGTTTTGGGAAAACTTGAATAACTTGGTGCAAAAGGCACCATAATTAATGTTTTTTAACTTAAAAGAAAAAAAAAATGATTTTCCACATGCTCCAAGAAATTTTAGGGTCTTATTTAGGGATTTTTCTTGTAAACTAGTAAATATAAATAAACAATAATCAAAATTAACGTGATGGCAACCCAATTGAAAACCAGATATAATTGGAAACGAGATATATAATAGTAGAATGTGAGTACAATTTATTATTATACACTGAAAGTGAATTAACGAAGTTACAATAATGACATATAGGTGACATACTTGTAGATACCCAACGTACGTTTATAAACACTACAAGCTAGCTTTGAAAGTATTTATTTGTGATTTGTGATTGAATAAAAATTCATATTAAAAAAACTTTGTTCATTCACTATTCAGAAAACAAAAAGCATTACTATAAATAACGATACTATGTAAGTTTTATAACAAACATTAAAATATTATTTCATCACTTTTATTACGAAATATTTATTTAAAATATTTAAAATATCCATAAAAGTTTTCATTTTAAACGAAAAAATAATCATGCCGTAAGCGTGTACAGCACAAGCTCATAACATAAAAAGACTAAAAGATTCTCAGTAGCAATTGTTTTTATTTTTCTTCTTATATATTGTTTCGTTCCGTTTTCTTCAGTATTTTATATTGAATAATAAATTTTTTTCTTCTTATTTCATTTTATTCAGAATCTTAACCCATTCAAAACAACAAAAATATTTACTTATATTAAAACGAAAACAATAATAATAATTTTAAAAATTAAAAGTAAATAAAATTACAATTAGTAACGTATACACATGATGATCGCAATCAAAATTATATTTGGCTTTAATCGTTTATAATTTTAAAAGGAAGTTAAAAAGCGTTGAGGTCAAGTGGTTGACAAAAAGATGATCAATTAAAAATAAACAAAACACAAATCCATGCATAATAATAAACTTAACTAAATCACGCTTTTATCGTGTGTCAAACAATACGACGGTCATACTTTAAAAAAATAATTAACGTGTCTTCGTTATTACCAACATCATTTCCCCTTACGCTATATTTCATTTATTTCTTAAAGCTCATCTTTCTTTCTTTTCAATTTCATAAAACTTATTATTATAATTATTATTCTTTCTTCTAATTCTATGATCGTGTTGATCGTGCGAATTGACGCCAGGTGCTTCATGTGTAAGGCAAAACGACAAAAAAAGTTTTTCTTATATTATTTTATTTCAACATAGAACAACAAAACATATCAGAAAAAGGTCTTTCAAATCAATGATAAAAAAAAAATAAAAATCCGTGGGAACTGTAACTAACCCTTGGTTCCCATACAGTACCCTTATTTTAATTTTTTTTTGTTTAAAAAAAATAACAAACATATGGACATACCATTTCATATATGAGGATGATCGTCATGCATCGTCATTTTTATTTCTTTTCCTTTATACGAAATTGTTGTTGAAAATCAAGGAACATAGCAGAAAAAAAGGAAAAATTATATTTTTGTAAGTTTGTAGTTGCACCTGCAAACTTTCTCATAATGTTAAATTCGTAATAAGTGCCTCTCCCTCTAACCAATCGTATTTTCATTTCTACTTATAAACCATACTTTTTCCATTATGAATTAAATTATAACAAATTTTCAATTGAAAAGAATTAAGATTTTGATCAATTTGAAGAGGGCAATCTAAATAAATAAATAAATCGATGGATATTAAAAAACACACACACTTATAGAAGAAGGATGGCTAAGAAATTTAAGTGCACATAAAACATCGATTTAAAAAAAATTGTTTTAGGGATTTTATCAGAATTGGTTATGCTTAAAAGATTGAGTTGTCGTGTGGATATCGCACGTATGATCGTGTGGATAGCAGCAGACATACATGGTGGCACATTTTTGATCAAGTTCAATTTTCAAATAATTCACTAATATTTTAAATTACTTCGGTCTGGAAGACCTATAAGTATTACATTCATGAGCCAAAAGTGAAATTCTTACCCTCATCTTTTTTGGCATTTTTCGACGTTTTAGGACCTACTAACTCTATAAAAGCAAAAAAAAATGTGTGCCGATTGCCGTCCCTCCAGCCAGCCGGCCGTTCGTCACAACCGACGAAATCTAGAAAACCGCTGTGGGAATTTCAAAAAATTTTTTTTTTTAAATAGGTATATTCAATGGTAAGAAAGGGCGATGTGTTCGATAGTTGTCCCGGAAGTGTGTCAAAAAATCGTCAAGTGTGTCATAACAAGGAAATTTGCATATTTTGGCTTAAAAAAGTTACTTTAAAGTGATTACGAGCAGGAACATTGAATTTGGAGAAACCTTGATGGTAGAGATTGGTATGTGAGATCAAAAACTAGATTATTGCATTAGTAGTTTGTCAAAAAATGTTGTCAAGTGCGTCAAAAGAAAAATTTTTATTTATTTTTTTACCCATTTTTTGGAATGAAATAAAATTAATTATTTGTATGAAATGAAATTTTATTATTATTATTGAGAATAATGTCATTATAAGTTTGTCAAAAATATGTTGTCGTGTGTCACAAAATGATTTCATTTATTTTTTGATCCAATTTTTTGGAAAAAAATTTTGCTGTTTTTATGACGTAAATGTAATTGAAAATGATATTGGTCATAGAAATTTTGCATTTGTGAATATTTTTAGAATTTTCAAAAACTTAAAATTTTTGATTTTATTATAATTTTTGGATTTTTAAAAAAAGTTTCAATTTTTGCAATATTTTTTGCAATATTTTTGGAATTTTGGAAAAAATTTTAATTTTTGATTTTGTTATAATTTTTGCAATATTTTTAGAATTTTGAGAAAATAGAATTTTTGAATTTTATATATATCTTTAGAATTTTGAAAAAAGTTTCAATTTTTGATTTTGTAAGAATTTTTGGAATACTTTTAGAATTTTAA
This sequence comes from Diogma glabrata, assembly GCA_963693315.1. Classification (NCBI taxonomy): domain Eukaryota; kingdom Metazoa; phylum Arthropoda; class Insecta; order Diptera; family Cylindrotomidae; genus Diogma; species Diogma glabrata. The sequence goes on from OY856187.1 coordinate 165,134,342, forward strand.
AAAATTTTAAATTTTTGGTTTTATTATAATTTTTGGAATTTTGAAAAAATTTATAACTTTTACATATTTTTGCAATATTTTTAGGATTTTGGGAAAAGTTTTAATTTTTGATTTTGTTATAATTTTTGCCATATTTTTAGAATTTAAAAAACAAGTAGAAGTTCTACTATATGAGCAATTTCAGATAAGTTAAGCAAATTTTTGGGAAATTTTGACTTGACCCCTTTTAATTTTAATTATTTTTTGTTTATAGATAGTCTTGCATAAATAAAAAATACGAGTTCTCTTAGAATTTTTCTTTTCGACCAGGGTCTTCACAGGGTACCCTTCAATTTTTGTGAGTTTGTGAGTGCATTTTGACGAGCGATTGTAGAAAAACTACCCAATCGATTTTCATAAATGATATATCGTTGAATAGGTATTAGAACAAAGTTTTAAAAAATGTACTGTTTTTGAAATAATTTTTAACGGTGTCACATAAGAAAGTAACATAAGTAAAGCCATAAAGATGACGCAGCCTCTTTTATTTTTTTAAACTAAATTAAAGCTTATTTTATATCTAACTAATTGTGAAAGTTTAGGACACGCGTTATTTTTTGTTTTAAAGATAAAATTCGTTGTGCATATGACTGTCGGGAATCAGTTTTTTTGTTCTGAAGGAAAATTATAAAAATGGCATTATAAACTAAGAGATTTTTTTTATGTTAAATATCAAATATTTTATTATTCCTATTCAACAACATATCATTTATGAAAATCGATTGAGTAGTTTTCCTACAATCGCTCGTCAAAATGCACTCACATCACAAACTCACAAAAATTGAAGGGGACCCTGTGAAGACCCCTGGTCGAAAAAGAAAAATCTAAGAGAACTTGTATTTTTATTTATCAAAGACTATCTATAAACAAAAATTAAACAAAATTAAAAAGGGTCAAGTCAAAACGTAATGATTCTTCGTGAAATTGCTCATATATATTTTTAGAATTTTGAAAAATTTTGAAGAATTTTGAATTTTTCAAAAAAGAATTTTTGTTTGTAAGAATTTTTGGAATATTTTTGAAATTTTGAAAAATTTTAGATTATTCTTTTTATTATTATTTTTATAATATTGGAAAAAGTTTCAATTTTTGATATATATACTTGATATATATCAATATATCATTTTGATATAATTTTTGCAATATTTTTAGAATTTTTTTTTAAAAGTTTGAATTTTTGAATTTTTAAGAATTTTTGGAATATTATTAGAATTTAGAAAAAGTTTAAATTTTTGATTTTATTTTAATTTTTGGAATATTTTAAGAATTTTGAAAAAAAATTGAATTTTTGAATTTTATGTATAAATTTAGAATTTTGAAAAAAGTTTCAATTTTTGGTTTTGTAAGAATTTTTGGAATATTTTTGGAATTTTGAAAGAAATATGAATTTGCGATTTTGTAATATTTTCTCAAAACGCTAAATGGAGAGGTTTTTGAGTAGTTTTGCTGAGTGTTTCATCTTTTCACTAAATTATGTTAATTTATGATCTGTTATAATTTGCAGGCAATGTATTAATGTTCCGTGTTAGTTTTGTAATAAATTTCTAAACAGAGATAAAAAATACATGTACTTTAACAAAATGTTATGTAAGATATACATCGCTGCCCAAAACTAAAAACCATGTCCTCATAAAAGTTTTTTGTCGAAAACTATATCAAAATCCTTAACCCAAGCCGAAGTCTTGATATCTCAGAGCTTGAGATTTCAGCCCCTCCATATTTTTCTGGTTTAATTTTTATTCAAATCAGAATATGGGGTTATAAATTAGTTATATATTATAGTCGTCCCTTTCTTAATCAGATTCTATCTTCAGACCAACTGTAAAAACTATTATATTAACCCTAAAATGAAAAATCACAACAGCGAAAATAGGAAGAAAAGTAAAAAGTGAAACCATACAACTTTTGGTTTTTAGGGTTTCGATCTTTGAAAAAGTAAAACGAAACACTTATGATGAGACTTTGGTGTCCTTCCCAAATTCTGTGTAATCGATTTTCTTAAAAACTATAAGTGCTGTCAATTGAAATTTTTACGGTTACAAAAAGTGTTTGACCATTCCTACTGTAAGCTTAATATTTGGTTATATTTGGTTATATTTGGTAATATTGGTAATAATAATAATTAATAATAATTGGTATAATAATAATTGGTAATAATAATAATAATAATAATAGTAATAATAATATTGGTAATATTTGGTTTCATCTTTATTTTATGGACATCGATAAAGAGATAGTAAAAGAAAAGTTTTTTTAAGGAATCGAGTTCGGATCATATGAAGTAAGAAAAAAGTCGGACAAGTGCGAATGTAACTCTCTCGCCCAGGGCCATGTATATAATATTCTACGAGAACTGTTTTTCTCAAAAACACAATTTTAGAAATAAATTAAAAATGGTGCCTGTGTAAATTACAAAATAAATTGTTTTGCACTGGAAAAAATCCACCTTTCATATGACACTCGCCAAAGTTCAAAATTTCTTTTTAAATTTCTACTCTTATAGGCCAGTAATAATAGGAGAAAAAATTAGAAAAAAAAAAAATAATTCGTTACAGCAAACTGACAGTGGGATATTGTAGAACACGATATTGTAAAAGAGGGAAACATAAATCGAACCAGCAGCTGCTATCCGGGGGAGAATGGGGAGGGTTTTTAGGGGTTGAAAGGGGTTTTTCGTGATTTCTGGCTAAACCGTGTATCCTATCAAAAAGAGTTATATGTAAACGTTGTAGGGAATAAAAAGATCTACACTTTTTGTACGGACCATTCTTACCCTCACCTCAACATTTTTCGAAAAAAATGCGAAAAACCGATTTTTTTCTTTTTTCTTGTTTTCTTTTACAAAAAAAATTTTATGAAGTTCAAATTTTGGAAAAAGATACCTCCATTTATTGGAAAAAGGCAGCAATTTTTTCGGAGGGAAATATTTAGACGTTGTTGTTAAAATTAATTTTTTTGAAAAAAAAACCAAATTTTTAACTGCGATTCCTCTTAAAACTACGCCTCCTAAAGAGTTCAGTTTTGACTCATTTACTCGTTCTTACGTCTATTTTTGATAAGTGGTAAAAAAATGGTACACTGTTATGGAAAAAAAGGCGGGAAAATTGAAAAAACCGAGAAAATCGCTTTTTTTCGTGGTAATTTGCATATTTATCGTTGAATCATATTCATCGTTATTAATTAATAAAATCATTCAAATTTTTAATGATAAACGTAAACGACGATCATTTGGAAATAAATTAATGAATAATTATATGCTTTCGTTACTTTTAGTTTATTTAGGTAACAAAAAAGTAAATTTTATTCTTCAAATATGGCGATCTCAAAAAGTACCTTTTAGTTTTCTTTCATGTTTTTTATATTTTACAGATTTGTTATTTACTTAAAACATACTAAGCCTATAAGGACAATTGTTATTTTTTGTTTTGAGAAAAACACATTTGAATATAGGTTGATTTTTTTTGTACTTTGTGCCATACACTAAACCCAAGTTTACTGATTCTATTAAACTTATTTTGGGTTTAGAAGGTACTAAATGAGGTTTAAAGAAGGTACTAAATAAGCTTTTTTTGGGTTTTCTGAAGGTTTAATATTTTACCCAAAACATACTCAAATTACAGACAGACGTTTTGTTCGACGATAAAAACCAATTCGAATATTTGTTAGCAAAAATATGCCAGTTGCAGATTTTGCTGAAATTTATCAAATAGATAGTGAATTTTCCTTTCAATTACAATAAAAAATTCATATTAAATTAAAATATATCATATATTAATTATCATATATTATAAACTAAAATAAGCATTAAATATTTTAGAAAAATGAAAATTCTGCCAATCCCATGTACCTTCGAAATCAAATTGCTCAAGAACGGCTTTACCAATTTTATCAAACTTTTTTTTTTTTGTAGGTGATTAGTTAATCGTTTGAAAAAAAAAATAATTAATTGTTTTTGTAATTAATTTTTAAATTAAAATATTAAAAAACTTTTTTAAAGTTGGCGCTTGGGTTGAAGATCAATTGAAATTTAATTTATTTTTTTTTGTAAAAACAGTTCTATCCTTACTCTAAAATATTACAAATTAACAAAGAGGCTAATATTCGTGTTCTTGAGATATTTAATTTTTAAGATTTTTAGTACGACTGAAATTCTAATTGTTGATTATTTCTTCGAACAATTTTTATCAAGTTCGAAAACGAAAGCATCTAATTATTCATACATGTATTTTCGAATGATCGTTGTTTACGTAATAATAAAAAAAATAATATGATTTTATTAATTAGTAACAATTATTCAACGATAAATATGCAAATTACCACGAAAAAAGCAATTTTTTCGGTTTTTACCATTTTTCCGCCTTTTTGTCCATAGATTTATACTTTTTTTACCATTCATCAAAAATAGACGTAAGAACAAGTAAACGAGTCAAAACTGAACTCTTTAGGACGCGTAGTTTTAAGAGGAATCGCAGTTAAAAATTTGTTTTTTTTGTTCAAAAAAATTAATTTAAACAACAACGTCTAAATATTTCCCTCCGAAAAAATTGCTGCCTTTTTCCAATAAATGGAGGTATCTTTTTCCAAAATTTGAACTTCATAAAATTTTTTTTGTAAAAGAAAACAAGAAAAAAGAATAAAATCGGTTTTCCGCATTTTTTTCGAAAAATGTTGAGGTGAGGGCAAGAATGGTCCGTACAAAAAGTGTAGATCTTTTTATTCCCTACAACGTTTACATATAACTCTTTTTGATAGGATGCACAGTTTAGCCAGAAATCACGAAAAACCTTTTTCAACCCCTAAAAACCCTCCCCATTCTCCCCCGGATAGCAGCTGCTGGTTCGATTTATGTTTCCCTCTTTTACAATATCGTGTTCTACAATATCCCGCTGTCAGTTTGCTGTAACGAATTTTTTTGTTGTTAAAATACTATTTTTCCTGGCCTATTAACCCAAAATTACATTTTAAATTTTAAAAAGAAACTAACTAACTTTTAACCTACAGTTTTTTTAGATATAGATTTGTAAAATTTCACTCTGTTTAATTAATGTTACCGTAAAGCTTTTAAGATCTTGTTTATTATGTAAAATTTGGTATACATAAGAAAATCAAATTAATTGAATAAAAGAATAGTGAATATAATATGGCGCGGTTTACTTTATTTGTTTCTATATTTTATCAAAAAACCGTCAGTGATTGTGAAAATAAATGGGTACAACGAAGAAAAATAAATCGACATTAAAAAACTTGCATCACAAAGCATCACTGGAAGGCCTCCTAGAAGTAGAACTATTAACATTACATAAACAAGTTAGCAAAATGTAATATGTAAAAAGGTGGACAAGCTAGTATTAGATGGGGCAAATACGCATTGCTGAAAACTGGAGAAAATTTAAGCAAAACTTTAAAATATTTTGTGTGGCCATTTAGGCTGACGCAAAGAAAGATTAAATAAAGATCGGGTTTTTTTAAATGCTGTTGGAAGCATTGGATATATTTATTACTTTTGATTTTAGTGATGATGATACAAAAATTTATTCAAAGGTCATTGAGGCTTTTGAAAATTTTTGTCAACCAAAGAAGAAGAAGGTGTATCAAAGTTTCATATTTGACACAAAAAAATAGGAAGTTACGGAACTTTTTCATAATATTTTGGTAGATATGAAGAAGCTTGTAAAAACATGTGGTTTTAAAAACGACAGTCACATGGTATGGGATCGCATAGTTTTGGTCATCCGTGATTAAGCATTACAGAAATGATATTTAGCAACGGAAAACCATGAGACTGGAAAAGTCTGTTGAAATGGGGAGAGCTGCAAAAATATCAAAATCACTTTAATGGAGATATAGATGTCACGCACATCGTTGGACGCTATATTAAAGAAGATACGTTTCGCATCCAAAATCTTATACTAAAATTTTAGGTTAAATAATCAGATAAATCCAAATACTACGCATGAAGGGAGTAATGAAATAAAAATTTGTAAGTACTGTTCGGAAAGTCATATTCGAGTTTACTGTCCACAGAAGGTGAGAATTTTTATATTGATTCTATTGAAAAATTTTTGTCTTAGCTTTATTTTAATTTAACCCAATGATATACTCTAAAATATCAAGATATCATTCAATTTAACCAATAACATTTTAACTATACCAATAACAAATAGTTATACGTTTGGCATACTGCGATATCATTAAATTATCAAATAATTTTTTAAATAATTCACAAATATCGCAGGAGGGCAGAGGTATAATTCATAAAAAATATATAAAGATATGAAAAATGGTAAAAAAATTTCTACACGAATTCCCCTCGTTCAGTGAAAAATCCTCATAACTTTTTGGAAAATTCCTCAAGCAAATGGTATTGATAATAGCCCTCGGCCTAAGACATCGTGCTATTATTAATATACTTGCTTTCGAAATTTTTCACCAAAAATTATTTCGAATTATCTCCGCCCTTGGGAAATTACTACTGAAAATAATTTGGAAGACATCAAAAACGTGGTGTCAAGTAATAGTTGAGGATAACTTAATTAATTATAATAATAAGCTTGATTGTTGGGCGGCAACAAATTTTAAAAAAATTTTTTTTATTTAAAAAATTGCAAAACGTAAGATTGAAAATTTTTCGATGCGTTTGGAAGCCTATGAGGGCACACAATTAGAGATTTTAGGAATATGAGAACTTGTTTGTTCTGTGAAAAATGAAATATTATTTTGGAAATTTGTTATTTGTGATGCGATCCCAAGAGTCTTAATGAAACATTTAAACAAGAAAATTATCTAATACCTTCATTTAAAGAGTTGGCTGCTAAGTTAGCAAAGAAAAAATTAGTATTAGACTTAATAGATGGATATTGCAGGTAAAACTAGATCAAGAGTCATCTAAATTATGCATGTTTAGCACTCCTTTTGGATGGTATCGTTTCAAGCTTCTACCGTTTTTTTTAATAAAATGTGTTGTGTAGTAGGAATTACAATATTTTTTTTTTTTACTTTATTTATTTTATATTATAAGATCTGATCACAGCAGTTGAATGTTGATAACTATATGTGATCTACAATTTAAACATTTAGCAAATATGTGGTAGCAAAATATGAAAAGTTAAAATTACAATCGATAATATTAAACAATTTAAATTTATTTATAACATTTACAAGCTCATATGTGTCACATCACAATAACAACCTTTTAAGGCCAATGTCAAACAACAACATACGTTCAAAGGTGTTGATGGACTTAAATCTTCGTTTTATTGTTTTTTTATATTTTTGATTAAAGAATGGATAACTAAACAACAAATCCTATCACTGACAAAATATGACATAGGCCAATATTTTATCATAGAATAGAGAAAATAAAAGTAAATTAAAAAGTAAATAGCAAATTTTTACAAAAATTTGCTGAAACAAAACAAAAATGTAGTGGCGAATAATCCAGCCGGTTGCATATTCCTTGATCCTGTGACTCACTGTCTTTTTTAATGATTAAAGCCCACACATAGCAAGTGATTTTTAACTAATTTTAATTTGCTGAAACTCCTCTCACACGAAGCCACTAATACGCAAATAGTCATAAATAACTTTAGTGCGACCGTAAGATTCGGAAGAAATTCTAAAAAATCCCATTCTACGATGAATTTCAAAAAGTCTAGGTACACCCAGTTAGAAACTGTAACATTGGCCGCTTTTAAATGCCTCCTCACCCTTTGTATCTCTATGAGGAGTTCTGTTGCCAATACCGCATCATAAAAACCAGTAAATTTTGAAACCGATAATTTTAACTCTTCACTGTTCGCCAAAAGCTAAGTGCTTGTCTGCACAACCTCGAACAATAAAGCTAAATCTTGAACTGACTTCAGTCTAGTTCGGAGTTCAAAACTGAATCGGTCAAGACATTCCAACATGTCCTTTTTAAGTTGAGCTCTCAGTGTCAGTCCAACATCAGGTGCAAACTCACCACCCGTTCGTTTTTTGCGTTTTTATGACGAACTCGGCTTTCCATTGGAATGTCATAGTCCTCCGATTTTTTCGCAGCAAGATCTATTGCCTCTTCTACAATGAGACTTCGTTATGAATTGACTCTATTTTTGTAGCTAATTGATCAATATTCAAGCCCGTGCTTTGCAATCCAATCTGAGCACAGATATTATTTCTCTTAGAATATCATTCCAAAACAAAAGATAGCAAAGAAACGAAAAATCACATGCTGCATTGATAAGGTTCTGTGCAGCGCCTCTAGTGTCTACATTTTCTTGTTGATCACTTAACTTCTCAATTGCAGCCACAATCCCATCAAAGTTTTCGGCCAATACTTTTACTGCAGCATAATGAGCACTCCAATGCGCTGTTAAGAGTATTTTAACAGTTGCTTTGTTGTGTTTAGCAAGTACTTCCCAGCGGCTAGTCGAAGCAGAAAAACATGTAAAAATGGCTTCCACTGACGAGTGTTGGCCGTATAAATTAATTGAATGATCTTTGCAGCCCACAAAAATTGCTTTGCTATTTTTTGCTTTAATAATAGCTTGCACTTCTCCATGTATACTACTCATAACAGCTGCATTATCATAACCTTTGGGAGCGACAATTCATAACATCTATACCATCATTTTCAAGATTTTACACTGAAAAAAACATGTCCTATTTCCAATCGAAATGCAGTTGTCTCAACTTCACCATGCGGGCAGATATGGCGAATCGAAATACGAGATTGATTCAACAACCGTACAATGATAAGCCGATGCAGTTGAGACAATCACATGAAATATTTATGTGAAAATAAAATATAGTTCAAATAATCTCAGATACTTAAATTTTAAAATAAAAAATTCATGATATAAGGCCAAAGAAATATGTTTTCATGGAAATAGTTATTAACTTTATTCAACTACTGTTATATTGGATAGCACTTTATATTTTAATTACACCTCATTCTGTTATCAGGCAAATGTTACTGAGTACTGAGTAGTTGTCCCAATCACGGTGAAATTGTTTGTAAATATCTTTTCTTTGCATGAATAATAAACTGCCATCTTCGAGATGAGGTTATTATTACTTCAATTTTTTTTTCAGTGTAAGAATTTCATCGCTTAAATCAGCGGCTTTTTTCCACGTAAAGGAAAAAATCCAAGGAATACTTCCTTGATTTTCACTTTACTACCATCAATTTTCACATAACGAATCACTTCAGACATTTGATCGATATGTGAAATGTCAGGTGTGCTATCAAACATAATTCCAAAATATTTAACCGATTTAATTTCGTTGACAAGCTTAAACTTTACGTGGATCGCTAAAACATTTATGAACTCATTTTGTATATTAGGTTATGATACTTTTGGTGATTTACCATGCTCCAAATTCAAAATGTGTTCTTTTAACACTACATCATAATTTGACAATAGTTTGGTTAGTTCTAAAAAATTGCCTTTATTTGAAGAACTTTGCCCTTCATCATGTCCACGAAATGCTGGGTTTTGTTTAGATAAAAACAAAGTTATATCCAATAATCTTGATAAAAGATGTTTCCACTTCTATTTTTTATTATATATTAATTGCAAGGCTGGGTCTCGTATCGTTTTATGAATTTTTAACCTCATTTCCAAAGTTTTCCACTTTTCAAAATTCTCCAGATGTTCATTTGAAGTTTCATGCTCGGCCACTTTGGGATTTAGTTTCCACCGCTTCTGATATCCAGTAGTAAATGTTGATTTTGTATTATTATTATTGGTGACAGCAAATACACGACAACAGAAGCAATACAGGACGCAAGTTATTATTTACAGGAGATTAAACAATCCATGGCCGTAGAATTTTTTCACCATTATTCATCATTTTATAAAACCATTCTTTAGAAAGATGGCGAACATCACCTTTTATGTCTAACCCGTGTCTAGATACAGTAACAAACGACCCTTCTCTATTTTGAAAATGTTCACTTTCTGTTTTTATGATTTCATTGCGAACATTACCAGAGACGAGTATATTCCAATGTGATACATCTCTTAAGTCCTGAAGTGATTCACCCATGCAAAAACTGTCTTCGATAGTAGAAGCATTAGCGGCATTATCACTGTCATTTTCATTATTCCTTTCTAATTCGTCATCATAGGTTATCATTATTCATTCTGTATTGTTGCTGTTACTTTCCGAAGATGAGCCAATATTCTCTGAAACATTCGTTGCATCAACGTGATAATCAGTTTCTTTTGATGAACCTTGGATATCATCGGGTTTTGTAACATATTTATAGATTTGGTCTTTCTCTGCTGGAACCAACTTTTTCTTTAAAAAGTATGAACTCCTCGTGGCATATTTATTTTTTGGGATATTTGCTAAACGAAATCTAAAAAAATATTTTTAATTACAGTATAGGTATCAGCAAAGCATTAATTCTAAATATATTTGTAGGATACATAATAGGTACATAGTTCATAATAAGTACACTGTGTTAACGACTAAATACACCACCAAGAAAATTAATTTATTTAAATTTCCTTGTAACAACTTATATTAAATAATATTTGATAAAATGGAATATATAAATCATAGCCTAATATTATAAGGAACTATTTAAAAAAATATAAGTATGAAATCCTAAAAGATATTTTATATAAAGAATTGAAACCAAAATTAAATATCCAATTAGAATCATGCTCAATAATTTACAAAATTGAATTTGATTTTTGTGAAAAATTTTACATCGGGAAAATCGGAAAATGTTTTACAGACTGATTTAAGGAATACCTGCCTAAGAAGAAAAATAAACAAAATTTAAAGTTTATTTTTGCAAACCATTTACATAGTTAATAACAATAGCTACACCACTTTTAAAAAAAATTGAAGGCTTTACATTTATGTAGCCAAGGATCTTTAAAAGAATCACTTGATGAGTTTGAAATTTCCAAGGGATTTAAAACCCAACAAAATGTAATTTTAAATGATAAACTTTCATTTAATTCAAATATATAAATATATAAAACTGAAAACAAACAGTATGAGTATTTATCAACCTACAAAAATTTGCAAAACTGCAGTAATTGCATAACTGCCATTTATTCTACAGTAATTATTTTTGTGTCCATTGAAAAACGATCTATTTCAATTTATTCTTTGAGTTTCAAGATAAAGGAAAAAAAATTATTTTGAGATCATTTACAAACACGGTAATTTGATTGTTTGTTAGTTTCCTTAGGTGTTTGCAATTAATTTGTTTGAAATGTAAAACATATATTAGGTAGTAAGGTTAAGCGGATATTTTAGAAATAATTTTGGAATAGAGACATTGTAACTCAAGGGTGCCACCCTATCGACAAAGGGTGCCACATTATCGACGTAAACCACTTTTCCTATACATTATTCAGCATATGTGTTTTCAGACCTGGTCATTAAATAATCATGCTTGCATACTAAATAATATATCGTAAAAAACGGTCAATATGGTATCTATATAGGAATATTCAAAGCTGTTGAGTAATTGTGGTGATGGGATTCAATGCTCAACATGTTGATTCGATTAATATTGTTAAAATTTTATTTCACGTAATAACTCAAAAATTTTAAAAAGTAGAATAGATTCTTTTTGAACCAATAACACATTTATAGAACACATTTATAAGTTATCACAATTTATAAATTAAAATTATATGGATAACCTGGTTAAAATGGTTTCTGAGTGATTTATCACTGAAAACATGTGATGGTTTGTTTAAGTTTTTTACGTTCGGGTGTCACCCCAAAACGGTTTGGAAGTGAATTATCGTTGAAAACATTGTGATGGTTTGTTTAAGTTTTTTACGTTCGGGTGTCACCCCAAAACGGGTGACACCCGGGGCGGACCGCCCCCCCCTCTATCTACGCCTCTGGTCCCATCATCAAGGACAATTTCATAAGAAAGATTGAGGGTGCTACCGTTGACTGAATACAGTTCATCCACCACCACCCCTAAGATGTCACCTTGGCTAGTGATATCTCACTGCTATTGCCAGTGGTATGTGATATGTGATATCTCTATGTAAGCTCGAATGTCAATATCAGGGACTTTAGTACGCGGGGTTATCACAGCCGTAGATCAAAAATAAAAAAAAATATAAAACAATAAAAACTGATCCCTACAAGCGGAGAAACTGAGATAAAAACTGCACCTGAAGTGTTTTAGAAATATAATCAACGAATTTTTGCAGATATAGAAGTTTTATTCCAATTTTGTCAGAAACCCTCAAGCCATTAAGAGATTTTTTCAAACGGAATGTGCTTTTTAATTGGTTTCCAGCTCATTGTCAGTGAATAGAAAAAATCAAATATATGATAATAAATGCTCCAACACTAAAAAAAACGCATGTGTCCGAAAAAGGAGTTACATTCCAAGCGGATAGTAGCAAAGATGGAGTGAGATGTTGCATTATATGGAAGAAAATAAGGAAATTAGTTTTGGATCAGGAAGTCTTATAGAGGCAGAAACTGACTACTCCCAAATAGAAAAAGATATGGTAACGATTTTTTTTGTATGTAAAAAGTATCACAACTGGATTTACGGCCGACACAAAATTAAAAAATTAAAAAATTACAGCAATAACAGATCATAAGCCATTACATGGGCATCATGATAAAAGAGATTGCGAAAATACCGTCCGGAAAACTAAAAAGAACGAGACTGAGTGAGGCTATTGAACCATGATGTAGAACTAAAATTTTTACCAGGAAAACTTATGTATATAGCAGACTTGTTGTCACGATATTACGATATAAATAAAAAAAGTAAAGAGAAAAAAGATTTGTCTGAAAGTAACACACAATAAATAATGTTAGTGAAGATGAAAAAAAATCGGAAAACGGCAAATTAAGCATTAAGCAAATTGCAAAAAGTTTTAGAACAGAGTTAACCGAATGAAAAAAAGAATTTAGATGCAAAATTAAAGTTTAACTGGAAATATCGAAATGATTAAATTCTAGAAGACAAGTAAATATTTTTAAATCAGAAGACGATTAAATTAAAAATTAAAAATTAAATTAAATTAAATTTATTACACAAAGGGCATTGAGAAAACAATAAGGAGAGTCGGATCCTTAGTTTATTGGCCGAGCATGAATGAATCCATTGTAAATAGAATTGAGTTGTGATATATGTCAAAAATTTAGAAATACTAATGTTAAGGAAAAATTGCTTGCGCATAGGCTACCGCAATTTCCTTTTCATAAAATGGGCATGAATGTTTGTGAAATAGAAAATCATACTTATTTGATGGTTTAATGCTCAAAATATTTAGATATATATTATTAAATTAAAATACATTTTTACTGTTTACGGAATTCCTCGAGAGATAGCTGATAACATGTCATTTGGATCATACATGTTCAAAAAATTTTGTTCCATATATGATATTGTAATTTAAACTAACAGTCACATTTTCAAAATCAAATAGTTGAAAAAATCCACTGTTATCGGATTTTTTTTGAAAGAATCAACGAAAACTATAACCGACATCTTATTTTTCAAAATTTTCTTTGGAATTTTGAAAAAAGCTTATTCTTGATCTTGACGAGTCACACGAGTGAAATGTCATATAAAAGGTGAAAGGTTTTAACAATTTTTCCTCAACAAGTTTTTAGTGATTATTGAACGGTTCTTTGTTATCAAAAATGTGTATTTTTTAAAAATATGCAATTTTGTTCCGAAATAAAACAACTAAAAAATTTATATGTTACACATAGACCTAAAAAATATTTTTCATTCTTCGAAATAGTAGATTTCGCATGCGAAAAAATTTGTTGTATATGCACAAAAATAAATGTTACTTATCGAAACAGTTGTTTGTAACAAATGCATAAAATTTATAAATATTTATATAATTGTTAATTTAATCCTTTATTTAACAAAGTTATAAACATATTTAAATAATTAAAGTGCGCCATCTTCGTTGTAATAGTTCTAAATTATAAGAATACAACTACCGGTAAAAAATAAACAAACCGGTTTTATAAAAAAAATAGGAATCCAATAAGAGCTGTCAAAATTGTAAACTTTGAAAACCCAAATAAATTGTTTTTTCTTGCAATTTCAAATGATGCGTCAGGCACACAATGTTTACGTCAGGCATACAAAATATTTTGTGGTCATATGTGCGGAAAACTAGTTTTTTCTTTTATTCGATTCTAGTACAAAATTGAATATTTTTTATGCATGTGTTACAAAAAATATATTTTTTGTAACACATGCGTAAAAAATATTCAATTTTGTACTACAATGGAATAATAGAAAAAACTACTTTTCCGCACATATGACCACAAAATATTTTGTAAGCCTGGACCGTATCGCCGCCTGCACGTGAGTTTTGTTGTTAAATCTATCCATATATATATATATCTATATATAATATTTTTATAGCACTAAAATATCAAAATAATAATTTAAATAACTTACCATATAGTAAAAACAACTTAAACACATTGCATCATTTGAATTGCAAGAGAAAACAATTCATTTAGGTTTTCAAAGTTCACAATTTTGACAGCTCAGTTGGATTACTATGTGTTGTTTTAGTTGGATTCTTATGTTTATATTTTCAAGCTAGTATAATTTACAACTATTACAACGAAGATGGCGCCCTTTAATTATTTAAAAAGCTTAAATTTGTTTATAACTTTGTTAAATAAATGATAATATGAACAATTAAATAAATATTTATAAATTTTACGCACTTGTTACAAAAATAGTCTCCCTGCGGTCGTGCGGCAAACTAACTCTTGTTTGGAAAACGCATTCGCACTAGTAATACAATCTACTACTGTAACACATACATAAAAAATATTCAACTTCTATTCTTTGAAATAGTATTTGTTGTATGCAAAAATATTTAAATCAAATTTAAATTTAACAGTTGTACAATTTTGCAGTGAATGGAATCTAGCTACTCGGAGTAATAATTTTGAATACAAATCTTACAATGAAAATGGTGCCCTTTAGTTTATATTTAAATATCTTAAATTTATTAATAAATTTGTTAAATAAATTATATAATCCACAATATATGCATTAAATTTTGTGCATTTGTTACAAAAAATAGGGTATGTAACTAGGATGAACTGCTTTTCCAAACACAAGTGTTAAATACACTGTTGTTGGAAAACGGGTTCGCACTTGTTATACAATCTACTATTTACTTCAAAAAAACTGTATCAACATTTCAACAATCCCAAAATATTTTGGGGTTATATACATTTTTAATACAAATAGCCTGTCTTTGTATAACGTAAACAATGCATTATTTGCAAACCCACAAGAGGCTTGGTTTGTTTGGCAATCTGTCGTTTCTCGTGCCATATTCTTGGCGCGGTTCAACTACACCATATTTGCTTAAACCTAAAAAAACTTGATTGTGTATGATTAATTTTTCTGGTGTGACGATTAATTTTTCATGTGTGACGATTAAAATCTAGGGTTGATACGCTATTGCTTATCTATGTACAACCAGGCTGGCAATCTTGGCCATCCTTGGCCCATACATTTTTTACAAAGGGATCCAGGACGACAAAGATTATAAATCCGACCTGGTTGTACATAAAGAACAGCAATGGCGTGTTTGATGTCAACCCTCTAAAATTTCGGTTTGGTAATTATAAGCTTGTAATCAATCAGATTTTACTTTGTTTTAATCCTAAAATCGTTGAAAATGTTAACATATAAACTTAATACCCAAAATACAACTTCATCATAACTTCAAATGTCGTAAATGTGAGTTGCTGCTTGAACTTTGAACTCTTAATAGTTTAATTTGAAGCTCATCATTGCTGATTCAAGCTTTAATAACCGTTATGAAAACTGTACCGACACATTTTTGTTAAAATAAAATAATTTCTAATCCGACCCTATTATTTACCGAAGAACAAAAAAGAACAATTTCTGAACGAAGAAAAGAAAGAGAATAACATATATCGTAGTTGATATCCGACATGATGTTACAAAATAAAACTCACTTTAAAATTAACTTTTGACATCTTTAATGGTGATATTGATTTTACTTCTTGAAAGCTAGATTTTTAAAAATTGATATAAATAAATTCAACATTTTAAAGTATTTTCTTTAAACTTATTTTCAAAATAAAAATTGTTGTAGTTATAATTATTATTTGATTTAACGTTAATTCGTTTGTAATTGATTGTTTCAATTCTCTGGGATACGTTTTATGAAAAAATTTAATTGATTGTCTGTATATGTATTTTTGTATACCGTATTAACAAAATTTTATTGATAAAAATAGTTATAAATTTGGATGCGTTTTGAACTCAACATCTGTAAAACCCTAGATCCAGAAATCTGATAACGATCCTTTTTGCCATCAACTGATTATATAACGTGATAACTATTTTGTCTGTAACGCTCACCATTCTTTAACATTCCAAATCAACGTGATTGTCTTCCAACTAAAATTTATCAAAATCATTTATTGTATGGCTTGAAAAACCATCAAACGTTATTATTAATTGGTGAAACGAGGTGTGGTAACAGTACTCAAGTTCCACAGTAATCAACCAGGAATTTGTAAAGAAATTGTGGTTGGACGAAGGAATTATATTACAGTAGTTTAAGGTTGGAAGAAGGAATTATATTGCTGCAGGAATTTGTGAAATTTGTGGTTGAAAAAAGGAATTATATAACCAGAAATTAGCGTCGGGAAAAGCGAAAGAAGTTAAATTAGCTGAAAAAAGATATAACTGTAAGCTATTAGGTATGCTACAGACCTACAATCAAATTGCACAATAAATCGAAAACGGAAATAAACGAAATAAAATTTAGTGTAAAAATCATTTCGTTTAGTTTTGTTTTCAATTTATAGTGTGCAATTTATTGAAGGTCTGTAGAATACTATATTAATTTTTTTTTGATATTTCTCAGTCGTAGCTTATTTATAAACTATTTATTATTTTTAAAAAATATGTTTATTCCAATATTGACCCCTTGCGGGTCATCATCAGGGGTTACATATATTTTATTATATTAAATATTACCTACAAAACAATTAGTTAGAAACAACACCAAAAAATTAACAAAAAACTTACATGATCAAAAAAATTTTTTTATATAAAAATTTTTAAAAAATTTTAAAAAAATACTTGAAAAAATTAACAATAGTATAAAAAAACAGATAATAAACATTAATTGTTGAAAAGAACAAATTACACACAAAATTTCATAAAAATTCTTAATGGAATCACTATTTTCATTAACTCAAAATAAAAAATATTCTATATCATTCAATCACACAGAAAACAATTCCATGAAAAGGAAAATTTTTTGAATGACGGAAAATTAAATTTTGAATAAGAAAACTCGATGAAAAAACAGTTTCTAAATTGAATGTGACTACTAAATTTAATATTACCTTATTGTTGATTTAATAATAGAAACGTAGTTTGAATGTAAACCATTACAATCTGTTTTATAATTAATTGATTTTGGTTCCAAAGAAATGTGAGCCATTTCTTTGAATACTCTCTTGAAATGGTTAATTTCATAATCTAGAACAACAGGATTTTCAAAATCAAAATCATCTAAACATTCTACAGAGTGACGAGCTAATGCTGATCTATAATTTTGACCGTTTAGATTCTTATTTGATTTTGTAAATCTAACATCATTCTTATGTTGACAAATCCTCGTATTTAAAGTTTGAGTTTCACCAACATAAACTTTACCACATTTGCATGTAACTTTATATACTAAACCATTTTTCTTTTCCTTAGGTCAGAGGCGTAGCTAGGGGGGGGGGGCGGTCCACCCCGGGTGTCACCCGTTTTGGGGTGACACCCGAACGTAAAAAACTTAAACAAACCATCACAATGTTTTCAACGATAAATCACCTCGAAACCGTTTTGGGGTGACACCCGAACGTAAACAACTTAAACAAACCATCACAATGTTTTTAACGATAAATCACTTCGAAACCGTTTTGGGGTGACACCCGAACGTAAACAACTTAAACAAATCATCACAATGTTTGCAATGATAAATCACTTCGAAACCGTTTTGGGGTGACACCCGAACGTAAAAAACTTAAACAAACCATCACAATGTTTTCAACGATAAATCACCTCGAAACCGTTTTGGGGTGACACCCGAACGTAAACAACTTAAACAAACCATCACAATGTTTTCAACGATAAATCACTTCGAAACCGTTTTGGGGTGACACCCAAAAGTAAAAAACTTAAACAAACCATCACAATGTTTTCAACGATAAATCACTTCGAAACCATTTCAACCAGGTTATCCATTTAATTTTAATTTATAAATTGTGATAGCTTATAAATGTGTCCTATTGGTTCTACTTTCTACTTTCTACGGTTCTACTTTCCTACTTTTTAAAATTCTTGAGTTATTACTTGAGTTATTATTTGGGGTAGTTTGTTGAACGTCTTTTTATGTTAGTACAAATCCAAAGACATGCTAAAAATTTCAGTTTACTTTTTAAACTAAGAAGGATTAATTAAACATCTAAACTAAAGCAAAATTAGATTACATTTTAGTGTTCCTAGGTCTTGATGGTTTTACAAGATATATTTCGTTTACGTTCTTGGCTATATTAGTAGAAGAGAATAGGTACGTTCGATTTGACTGAAACAACTTAAAAAACAACAACAATTGCATTCAATTTATCAGTTGTATCAGTTGCTTCAGTCAAATCGAACACGGCTTATATTAGTAGAAAAAACGAAATTTCAGGATGCAAAGTTTAGGTTTTTGGGCATATTATTATTATTGAAATAATAAAATAATGAAAAAAATTATGAGAATTTATCAACGAACGAGGGGAATTCGTTTAGAAATTTTTTTGCCATTTTTCATTTCTTTATATATTTTTTATGAATTATACGTTGGCCTACTGCCAACCATATCAGTTAACTATTTCAAAAATTATTTGATAATTTTTAATATCCCAGTAGGCCAGAAGTATAATTATTTGTTATTAATATAATTCAAATGTTATTGGTGAAATTGAATGATGTCATTACATTTTAGAGAATTTAATTGGGTTAAATTAAAATAAAACTAAAGCAAAAAATTTTGTATTTTATTTATTTAAAAAAAAAATTAAAATATAAAATGATTTTGGTCTCCAAGTTGTTTTTATTTACTAATATAATAATTTATTTGAACTAAATTTATTTAAAAAATCCTTGTAACATAAATGTAAAGCCTTCAAATTTTGTTTAAAAGTGGTGTAGTTATGATTGTTATTAACTAAATGGTTTGACTTTAAATTTGAAAATTTTGATTATTTTTCTTCTTAGATTTTTAGACGATATTCCTTAAATCAGTCTTTAAAACATTTTCCGGTTTTCCAGATGTAAAATTTTTCAAAAGAATCATAATTAAATTTGTAAATTATTCAGCATGATTCTAATTGGATATTTAATTTTGGTTTCAATACTTCATATAAAATTCTAAGAGATGGATTTTATCTTATATCTTATCTTATATATATAAAAATCACGTGTCACGATGTTTGTCCGCGATAAACTCTGCAACAACCTAACCAATCTTAATAAAATTGTGTTCAGTGTGTGTATAATGGTCCAACTTGAGAGATAGGATAGTTTTTATTTTGATTAAACGCCTAAATATTTTTTAATTACGAATTAAATGCTAAATATGGATAGTTCATAAGCAAACTTTCAGATGGCGGCGTAAATTAATTAATTTACTGTCAAACCTGCTTTATCGACTTTTTAATCATCCATGTAAGGCCCATATAGACTATCATATGTTATTGAGCGATTATTTTGTTCCGGTATTTGCTGCAATGGCACTGCAGAAGGGGGAAAAGAAACGAAATTCAATAAAATTTATATGGGATTTCATACAAAACACACCTTGAATAATTTTAAAAATTATCTATTAAATTTCTCATTTGGCTACAATTAAATAATTTAAATTTCTTTTGGCGCTGCAAAAGGGGGAAAAGAGAATAAATTCAATAAAATTTATATGGGATTTCTCTCAAAACACAACTTGAATAATTTTAAAAATTATCTATGAAATTTCTCATTTTACTACAATTAAATAATTTAAGTTTCATTATGAACTATTACTGACAATTACTGACAATATTGAGCATAATATATAAAATATTTTATTTTCTTCTGTCCGTAAAAGAAATACGAAAATAGGTTAAATTTTTCATACAAGTTTGTATGGGAAATTTTGGCAATTTTCATGTTTGAGCGACTTAAGAATAATCTTATATATATAAAAATCACGTGTCACGGTGTTTGTCGCGATGAACTCCGCAACAACGTAACCAATCCTAATGAAATTTTGTACAATGTATGTATGATGGTCCAACTTGAGAGATAGGATAGTTATTATCTTGATTAAATGCATAGATATTTTTTAATTGCGAATTAAATGTTAAATATGAATGGTTTATATGCCTACTTTCAGATGGCAGCGTAAATCAATTTATTCAATTGATAGTAAACTTCAAATTCGTATAGAGCCATTATTAGACTATCAAATATGTTTTAGTAAAGAAAATTTTGTTTTATTTGATAATAAACGAAAAGCATATTATGCTAAGTCAAATACGTTACCAAAGATTATTGATAATTTATTGCACAATCAGGCTATTTCTCATGTTTTCTGATTCGTAAATAAACACAGTAAGTTTCGTTTATCGAGAAAGTTTCGTTTTTCGATTTACAAAAATCAATATCAAATTGAAAAATACTCTTATTTGTATTGCTACTTAAAATATAACGATTAGAGGTAAAAAAAATTGTCATCAAAACTGGATGAAAAACTAGGTAGCGAAGTTTATTTTACAACGTTTGCACTCTCCAATTTCATGTCATATTTTTTTTATTGACCAATATATTGGATAGTGTGATATACGCCTTATAAATTTCGGTTAGCCAACAGATGGTGCCGTATTTGTATTTAAAACGTTGTTTTTAACGTTGAAGTTTGTGCAAATACACTACGATTTGCTTTTTCAAATTGTCGTGTATTATTTTTTCATTGGTGATTGGTGATAATTATTTTAATTGGTTTTTTGTTTAAATATCAGTTTATGCGCGTAGTTTGCTTTGATCAATGTTTTTATAGTAATAATTAAAGGATTCTTAGATTATAAAATATACAGGATAAGTAATATTTGTGTATCTACACTATAAAACTATAAAAAAAATTGAAGCTTTTTTTTAAATTTAAATTTTGCATTGAAAATAATTTCCACAAAAGAAAAGGCTGCTGTAAAAATAAATACAAAAATACAGGGTCCCATGCAGCATTTTTATCTCTTTCCATTTATAGAAAAAAAATATATTATTATTATTCTATTGCCAGAAAGAAGTAACTGCCAAATAATATATATTTCATTTTAATTTCATTCTAAATTAAAACAAAACCTGAAACAGTAAACCATATAAACAATATCCATTTCATTTTAAATTTAGTTTAAATGAAAACAAAACCGTACATTTTCAGTTTTAATATTATCAGTTTTATTTTAATCGAAATACTTTTGACAAACATAAAATAAAATTGAATAATTGAATAATTGAATTCTCCAATCGGTAAAAATGTTAAATACAAAATTTCTACATAAGTCTGTTATTTTGTAAGCATATTTGGTCAAGCAAGGGAAAACCTCGATGATATTTAAATTTCTAGGCTACTGTGTTTTTTCAGTGCAAATACTATCACGTTAAAATTGCACACTACTTTATGTAAATAAAAATAATTTCAACTTAAAAAGATATTACTTATCCTGTGTATTTTATAATCTAAGAAAGAATTCAACAACGAATTAAATATATCCTCCCGCAGGAAGATTTGTAAAATTTTAAATTTTTGATCTATAGGTGTGACAACCCCGCGTACTTAGATTCCTGCTATTTGCATATGAGTTAGCTTTAGTTATCGTAAACCACTGGCAATAGCAGTGAGATATCACTAGCCAAAGTGATATTTTAGGGATGTTGGCAGATGAACATTTTTCAATCAACGATAGCACCCTTTGTCTTAGTTATAGAATATACTTTGATGATGACACGCTATTTCTTTTAAAATAAAATGTGTTGTACGAATTACAATGTGAGCAACAACAACTCATGACAACCTTTAAAGAATAAGGTCCACAACAACATGCTTTCTAAGGTGCTGATGGACGCAAATTTTTTATTTTTTTATATTTTTTAAAAAAATGACCTTTTTCGTTTGCTTGAAGAAATGAGCTTCCATATAACTATTATATATGCCGGGTTTAATCAGCAAAACCATGTTTACATGATCTTGGTATATGCTTCTAGCACTATAAGGATAATTGGTAACCCAATTTAGCTTTGCTCCTACAAATTTGAAAAAAGAAGTATTTTATTTTTATATCCTCCATTTTATCATGCAATATTACCCTATGTCGTTTATTATTATGTGAGAGGATTTATTATTTAGTTTTCCATTCTTTAAAATGAATGTAAAAACCAAAAAATAAGAAATTTGCGTCCATCATCTTAAAAAACATGATGATGTGGAACCTAGGTCTTAAAGGGTTTTATGTGTTGTTGTGAGACATATTGTAATTCCAACTACACAGCACATTTTATTAAAAAAATATTTCAAATATTTTGAAATAGCACAAATCTTTTTGAAATTTTTTGGTGAAAAAGATGATGAATAATGTCATTGAAGCTACAATTTTGAATGGAAAATTCAAAGGGGAAGATGTACTGTTGTTACGCATTTCGATGATCCCAACAGATATGGCATTTGAATTCAAACGTTTAGTTTCCAGTGCGCCTTGCTTTTGCAATGACCATCAACAAAGCACAAGGAAAATTGCTGCAAGGATGTGGACCAGGTAAATTTGGAGAATCCGCAATTCTCACATCTGGACAACTGTATGTGGTCAGCTAACGTCGGAATACCTTCTGATTTATTCGTGTACGCATCTAAAAGAAAAAACACAAAATATAATGTGTGCCCACAAGCACGAACAAAGAAATAGAATTAAAACGACATTTTGAAATTTTTTCCTTATTAAAATAAATAATTGTTGCAATAAAAATGATACAATGTAAATTGAATGTTAGGTACGTTTAGTTTGACTGAAACAACTGAAAAAACAACAACAATTGTATTAAATTTTCCGATGTTTAAAATGCTTCAGTCAAATCGAACACGGCTGTTATCAGAACGAGTTTTCTTGAATTTCCTTTCTTATGAGATACCGACAATATGCGACAGGCATAATGTTAAATAAACAAAAGTTTTACACTATTTGGTGTAAAATAAATAAAATTATGAGAGATTTTGAGAGTGATTAGGCTTAAAGTAATTATTTTAATTCACATGAATTTTGCAATTTCAAAGCATTTTTTATTTTCGCTCAGAAAAACTTCTTTAAAACAGTTTTTGTGTGTTTCGTGTCGGGAACAAACACAATTTACAATTGTATAATCACAGATGAAGAATTCAATTTAAATAAATATGAGATAATGCAGTTTCAATTTAGAAATTATCTGAACATGAAAATTAAAATATGTTTTATTGTTGCTTCATCCACTGTGGCTGAGTATGTAAATGGCTTTGAACTTTGATGTCTCTGATGAGTGTGAGCTCAATCCCGACAATAATTACTTATTATCAGGAATAATACTTTCAATAATTACTTTGAGCAATAATTGCTCACAAAATCGCTCAAAAATTAATATTCCATTAATGTTGTCTATAATGGAACATATATGCCAATATATTGAGCGTGTGTAAGATATTAGTTTCGCATTGATTTGCAACAATCAATAATAACATTAAAATGACTTAGTATGTTGACTAAATTGAAATATTTCTCATCCTATGAATTAAAATCCTATTCCTAATTCTAATACAAAAACATCCAAATAATTTTGGTTTTTGTGGCATCACTTCTTCTTTTCCTTTTTTGCATCATTTCTTCTATACTTTCATCGAATATACTGTCGCTATTCTTACTGCCCTTGCTGACCATAAATTGACATAACGATCAAAATGTTTTGCAACGTTTTTAGTAACCTACCACTGGAAAAGAAAGCGTATATTAAACCGCATGAGCACTGTGAAAATGTGAAATTGTGAATCCATTTTTGTTCCGTATGTTCTAATGTTCTATATAGAGACACACCTGAAAAGATCACCTGATTTGATCGCGTATTTTTTTATATATCCTTTGTTGTATATATAATACTATTATTTTTATATTTTACTGATTAACTAAAGTGCTGATCCTTTTACATTCATATTTTAAAACAAAATAGATCATTTTTTAGTACAACTCTTTGAAATTATTGCTACTACGTCAACAAAATGTACACACACAAACTTTATTTATAGGCGTAGCAAAGCACGCCGGGTCCCGCTAGTATTTATATATTTTTAAATGGTTCCTAATAATATTAAGCATATGATTTGTATATTCCATTTTATCAAATATTGTTTAGTAGTATTTATTGAGGTTACTGTTGGCACTTGGCGAAACATTATTAATAATAAATTTATTTTAATAAATGAAACACTTGTTTGTATTCCGCAAATTAATTTTTGTTTCTAACTTTATTTATTTTGAAAATAAAATTAAAATTAAAAACAGCTCGACCGGTTTCGGTTTTTACACCATTTTCAAGAGCTTCAAAATTGTTAAGTTAATTAATGTTAATTTAATTTTTTTTGTTAATTCTTAACAATTTTGAAGCTCTTGAAAATGGTGTAAAAACCGAAACCGGTCGAGCTGTTTTTAATTTTAATTTTATTTTCAAAATAAATAAAGTTAGAAACAAAAATTAATTTGCGGAATACAAACAAGTGTTTCATTTATTAAAATAAATTTATTATAAATATTGTTTAATATAAGTTGTTGCAAGGAATTTTAAATAAATTAATTCTGGTAGTGTATTTAATCGTTAAAACAGTGTACTTATTATGAAATAGACATATGTATCCTACAAATATATTTAGAATTATAGGTTTGCTGATACCTACTATAATTAAAAATATTTTTTTAGATTTCGTCTAGCAAATATCGCAACAAATAAATATGCCACGAGGAGTTCATACTCCTAAAAGAAAAAGCGGGTTTCAGCAGATAAAGGCCAAACAGGCTAAAATAGATGATGTTCAGAGCATATCTGGATCGATTTATAAATATGTTACAAAACCTGATGATAGCCAAAGCTCAACAAAAGAAACTGATTCTCACGTTAATGCAACGAATGTTTCAGAGAATATTGGCTCATCTTCAGAAAGTAACAGCGACAACACAGAATTAATAATGATAACCCATGATGAAGACGAATCAGAAAAAAATACTGAAAATGATAGTGATAATGCCGCTAATGCTTCTACTATCGAAGACAGTATTTGTATGAGTGAATCACTTTAGGACTTAAGAGATGTATCACATTGGAATATACCCGTCTCTGATAATGTTCGCATTGAAATCATAAAAAAAGGAAGTGAACATTTTCAAAATAGAGAAGGGCCGTTTGCTACTGTATCTAGACCCGGGTTAGACACAAAAGGTAATGTTCGCCATCTTTCTAAAGAATGGTTTTATAAAGTGATGCCTAATGGAGAAAAAATTCTGCGGTCATGGATGGTTTATTCTCCTATAAATAATAGCCTGTACTGCTTCTGCTGTCGTATATTTGCTGTCACCAATAGTTGTAATATAAATTCAGCATTTACGACTGAATTTCAGAAGTGGTGGAAGCTAAATCCCAAAGTAGTAACCATGAAACTTCAAATGAACATCTGGAGAATTTTGAAAAGTGGAAAACTTTGGAAATGAGGTTGAAATGTCATAAAACGACAGGAGACGCAGCCTTACAATTAATAGATAATGAAAAACAGAAGTGGAAACATCTTTTATCCAGATTATTGGATATAACTTTCTTTTTATCTAAACAAAACCTAGCATTTCGGGGACATGATGAAGGACAAAGTTCTTCAAATAAAGGCAATTTTTTAGAACTAGTCAATCTATTGTCAAAGTATGATGTAGTGTTAAAAGAACACATTTTGAATTTGGAGCATGGCAAATCACCAAAAGTATCATATTTGTCACCAGATATACAAAATGAGTTCATAAATGTTTTAGCGAACCACGTAAAGTTTAAGCTTGTCAACGAAATTATATCAGCTAAATATTTTGGAATTATGTTTGATAGCACACCTGACATTTCACATATTGATCAAATGTCTGAAGTGATTCGTTATGTGAAAATTGATGGTAGAAAAGTGGAAATCAAAGAAGTATTCCTTGGATTTTTTTCTTTACATGGAAAAAAGCCGCTGATTTAAGCGATGAAATTCTTAAAAACCTTAAAAATGACGGTTTAGAGGTAATGAATTGTCGTTCCCAAGGTTATGATAATGCAGCTGTTATGAGTGGTATACATGGAGGAGTGCAAGCTATTATTAAAGCAAAAAATAACAAAGCAATTTTTGTGGGCTGCATAGATCATTCAATTAATTTATGTGGCCAATACTCATTTGCACAAAATGTAGCTTGTGTAACGTTTTTCGGAACAGTGGAGGCCATTTTTACATTTTTTTCTGCTTCGACTAGCCGCTGGGAAGTGCTTGTTAATCACAGCAAAAAAACTGTTAAAAGACTCTCAACAACGCGTTGGAGTGCTCATTATGCTGCAGTAAAAGTATTGGCCGAAAATTTTGATGAGATTGAGGCTGCAATTGAGAAGCTAAGTGATCAACAAGAAAATGTAGACACTAGAGGCGCTGCACACAACCTTATGCATGCAGTGTGTGATTTTACGTTTCTTTGCTATCTTTTGTTTTGGAATGATGTTCTTAGGGAAATAAATTGTGCTCAGATTGGATTGCAAAGCAAAGGCTTAAATATTGATCAATTAATTACAAAAATAGAGTCACTTCGTCTTTATATTGAAGAAAAACGAAATGACATTGTAGAACAGGCAATAGATCTTGCTGCGACGAAATCGGAGAGCTATGACATTCCAATGGAAAGATGAATTCGTCGTAAAAAACAAATGGCTGGTGAGTTGGCTCCAGATGTTGGACTGACACTGAGAGCTGAACTTAAAAAGGACATGTTGGAATGTCTTGACCGATTCAGTGTTGAACTCCGAACAAGACTGAAGTCAGTTCAAGATGTTGCTTCATTGTTCGAGATTGTTCAGACAAAGACTTTGCTTTTGGCGAACAGTGAAGAGTTGAAATTATCTGTATCAAAATTTACCAGTTTTTATGATGCGGTATCGGAAACGGGACTCCTCACAGAGATACCAAGGTTGAGGAGGCATTTAAAAGTGACCAATGTTACAGTTTCTAACTGGGTGTGCCTAGACTTTTTGAAATTCATCGTAGAATGGGATTTTACAGAATCTCTTCCGAATCTTATGGTCGCACTAAAGTTATTTATGACTATTTGCGTATCAGTGGCTACGTGTGAGAGAAGTTTCAGCAAATTAAAATTAATTAAAAATTACTTGCGGGCAACAATGACCCAAACGAGGCTTAAAAATCTTGGCATATTAACCATAGAACATGAGGCAGCACAAAATATAAATTTTGAAGTTGTGATTTCTGAGTTTGCAGCTGTTAAAGCTAGAAATAAGAGATTTTAAGTATATGTATATAATATGTATGTGAGAGTATATTAATTCTACTCTTATTTTTCTTTTACTATACTTTCCAGGGTTGCCACTTGTATACATTTGTATTAATTTGGATACATTATTTACAAAATTTGTTAAATGGATACTGGGAAAAACGATAACCAATTTTTGTAAACAGTTCTGAATTGAGTGCATTTAAGGTTGCATTATACCGTAACCGTTGTAGTGAAAAAAAGGAATTCCAGGTATATTTTGCGCTGAAACCGCACAATATAGGTCGTTCTCAAATAAATTAGCAACATCAAATAATCATGTATACATTTGGATACTCTTTTTTTATACAACTGGATACATTTTAATTTTTTTGAGTGACGACGCTGATACTTTTCTAAAAGATTCATTTTCATACATCAATATGAAAGAATGTATAATAACACAGTACTTTAATTATATATAACTTATTAATAATAATGCTCATTTGCATTAATTAAATAATTTGTATGAATTAAATAAAATTATAAATTACGTATATCGGCTTTTTATTAATATTGACAGTTTTCATTCTTGGGGTGACACCATAATATCCGCCCCGGGTGTCACCCATGCTAGCTACGCCACTGCCTTAGGTATTTTATCTTTCAAAGGTGTAAAAAAATTACTTAATTTATTTGATATATTTTGTCCTATAAAATAATTACATTCTAAAGATGAAAAAATGGATTAAAGTTTCTCAGTTAGTTGTGGAACATAAGATAGAACCAAAAACTTTTTTAGTTAGGGGTAATTGATCTGTAGATGGTTTAGGCTTAGTTTTATATGTATACAGAACTTTACTTATTAATTTATTTATTAGTCGAAAAGGATAATTATTTTTTAATAAAATTTTAGTAACTAAATCTATGTTTTTTTGTCTAAATGAACCGTCACTTAAGTAAAAAACTCTCCTAATAAAACAATTTGCTACATTATACATATTTCATTTTATAAGGATGATTTGATAAAAAATTAAGAAACCTATTAGAAGCTATATCTTTAGAATACCAATTAGTTATGATTTTTTTATTATTTCGAGTCAATAAAAGATCCAAAAATGGTAAACAACCTTCATTTTCATATTCAATAGTAAATTGTATTTTATCATTAAAGGACTCAAAAATGTCTTTTGTACCATTAACAAAATGTTTTGGAATAGCTAATAACAAATCATCAACATATTTATAAACAAAAGAAGGTTTTCTAAATAACTCAGGAATTTTTTCTGACAACAGTTTTTCCAAGACAATGTCAGCAAGAATTGGTGACAAACAATTTCCCATAGCTAAACCATATTTTTGTTTATAAAACAAATTATTATATTGAAAATAATTGTTATCGATAGTACACACTTCAAACATTTCTAGAAATTCATTTAAAGAAATATTAGTAGTATCTTCAACTTCTCTCCACCTATCAATTATTACTTGTTTAGCGACATCTAATGGTATATTGGTAAATAAAGATTTTATATCAAAAGATATTAAAATTTCATCATCTGCCAAATAATAAATAGTCTATAAATAAGCTACGACTGAGAAATATCAAAATTAAAAAGACCATAAATATTTAATAATTATATTAATTTTGTTTTTATATTGTATTTCTTTAGTTTGAATTTTAGAACCTACAAGATTTTGTTTTTGGGTTATGTACAGCAATTTTTTTTAGAATTGAGAGATTTTCGCACCTCGTTTGGTTTTTGTTGTATAAAGTCCCGGTATAACAAAACGTTTATGAGTGAATTAAATATATATGTTTAAATTAAACTTCATAGAAACTGGTCACATAGGGATATTTTCGACGCTGTCTGACATTAGTTGACTTTTTTATCTATTTGGTACAACATGTACATTGATACAACAATATTATTAATTTGATGATTTTTAATCAAATCTTTCAAAGTAATCAGTTTAAATATAGATTTCGAAACCATCTGAAATCCTGCCCAAATTACAACTCTACCATTTTCAATATATACTTTTCTTCTTTGGTATAAGATACATAATGAACAGCTAGTCAACTCTAATTTAATTTTAAAAGGAGTAAAACATGTCGTTCAAACGGGTATACTATTGCAGCAAAACCATCATATGCTATTCTTAAAACTTGTTGGTTCAAACACTAAGATCTAAGATCATATACAAAAGTCTTACTGGAGCCTCGGAGACCATCATTTTTGTAAACATGAACAAAATATAATGACGTACATAAAATCAAGGTAAGCCAATTGTATTATCTGCATAAATTTAAACAGATACCAAATCAGTCTTGTGAATTAAAAAGCTATTTGCTTATAGAAGTGATCGACTGGTTGGGCAACCTAATTATAACTCTGAGTTCAGTTCGCAGATAACCAGAGTATGATTCCTATAATCAGGTTAAAGTATTTTCAGTAATTTTATATTAACCTTTAACGCTCCGGTTTTACAATCAACTAAAAGTTTGTCAGTTAATATATTACTGATAAAATGGAATCTATGAAAACCAACTCTTACTAAGAACTAATTAAGTAAAATAAATCTTCAAGCTAAATTCCACCATATGAATATGAACCATATGAATTCCAGCATAAAATTAGTGCAGGTTAAGGGACACTTTAGAACAGGCCACTCCTAAAATAACTTTACCATGAATTACGAAAACATAAATTAACATAAAAATTTATTTAAACAAAATATAACGGTTTTGTTATTCATCTTCATAAATTGATTTCAATTGTGGCAGACTTCCAAAATGCTACGCTTACTACCACTTCTGAAATTACTACTTCATTCTTCTGGTACTGGTCTCAAGGTACAAGAGATGTAAAACATTACAACAACCACACGTCATATATAAAACCCTGTTAGTCTCCTTGTTGGTCAGCTGTCAGTCGGATGTCCATCTTAAAAACGAATGATCTATTTTTTCCAAATTTTTGCTAACGATTCAAAATGGTTGATAGAATACTTTAAATTTTTTTATTAATATAACGAGCATGGATATTTTAATAGGTCAATTATAATATTTTTAATACCAATCGTCTTAACGTAGAGTAAAAAAAGGTTTATAAAAACATAAAAAACTAATAAGCTTTATGCTTCATTATCTTCATTACCCTCTCATTTAAATCGTTCAACTACATCTCTAATAACCTCCAAATACCAACTATTTACTTGTTATAAAAACCAAACTCTATAATTACTGCCTTCATAAAATTAAAGCCCGATGCCAATCAAATTACAAAATTATATAATTAAAAATATTATGCAAAACTATCCCATCTATATCACGATCATCCTTGATAATCACATGTTATTATATTAAAGTGTTATATAAGGTAATTTTGGATTGCAATTTTATTACAATATTATTTCTAAGATCAGTTTTTGATTTTATTTTCAATTTTGTTTTGGAACAAAGTATTTATATGAGCTAAAAAAAATGATCGTATTCTTAAATAAGTCAAATGATAACAACAACAAAATCACCCAAACAAAATTAAATTTAATTTCAATTCTCTTTCCAAAGATGTTTGTTAAATTATTCACGCAACCGATTAAGTAATGAGAATTAAAATTACCTGGTTAACCTTTGATCTTTGATATTCAATATGGTTACGAAATTGTGTTTAAAATTTGAAATTTATCTCTAATCAGACAATAATCTTTCCTACTCGATCAATAAATAGTCGGGAAGACCACCAGAAGCTCTATTCCCGAAAACATAAATGTAATCACAATATTGAAAATTTACACAATATTGTGAAATTCTACGCAATATTGTGAATCTCACAAGAACAAGAACTGCATGCAGAATTTACATGTAATTGCTCTCATATAACAACACATGTTCTAATTTCGCTGCATGCAGAATTCTGCACATGTATTTGGACCTTTAATAATATTAAATAATCATATTTTTATATAAATATCGTTAAAACATATTTATTTATTAAACATATTTTTATTTTATTTTGCATGTCTTACGATTAAAAAAGTTAGTTGTCAAAAGTACGAATTTAGAACCAAAAATCTGTTATAATTTTGTAAAAATATGTTATAATTGGTTTGTGTCTAAGGGTACGCAAATTTGAGTTACAGCATACCATTTTTATATACAAAGTTGTTAAGTATTTTGGTGATATTGACATTATTGTTCGGGAATAGGGCACCTGACTTTTTAAATACAAATTTTATCGATTGGCATAAAAATAAATTTGTAATGCAAGAAAAAGTATTTAATAATATTAATTAACTGTATTTATGTATTAAATATAAATTTGTGTTTTATTTAGCATATTCAAAGATTAAAAAAATTAGTTGTCAAAAAATTTACTTAAAACGACGCTTTTGATTGTTTATTTCAAAATATTTATTGCAATTTTGAATTTAGTACCAAAGATGATGGAAAATGTTGTAATTTCGTAGCTAAGACAAAAACCTATATGATACACAAATTTGTGTTATGGAATACCACTTTTACACAAATTGGTGAAGCATTTTGGTAAATGGTGAATTTTGGTGAATATGTGTTCGGTAATAGACCTACAGTTTTTTAACACATAAGTGGTCTGTAGCGACATCTTTAGAAAATCCAATAGTTGATTACAGAAATTGCCATTTATATATTCTACGATTTGACCTGTTTATATACAAATTTAATCAATTTTGGTCAGTGATCAGATTTTAATTTTTTACTTGTTTTTACTTTTTGTTTTTCGTTATTCTCCTGCTCTAAAGATAAAATAAAAGACTTTACGAAAAAAATTTTGTGAGCGAAACAAAAAATTACAAGAAAAGATTTTATTTGAAAAAAATAAATATAATTCTCTCAGAGATCTTTTTATAATAAGTTTTTTATTTTTGTTTGTTTTGCTTAAACTTTTTAAGAAAATAATATAAAAACTGAATTATTGAAAACTTTTATACCATTTACTATTTTACCTATTACTTTGAATTATAACTTAAATAGGACAACACTTTTAGTTTTGTAATGATGAACGACATATATGAAGAAGAAGCGCGTCAACGATCATAAAAATAAGTTGTTCTTTCACCGTAGCTCTTTTTAACAATAAATAATTGTATTGTGTTTTTATTAATAATAGAGATTTATAAAGTATAAACCCTAACGAAGTGTTTTTGTAAGTGAAATTACAATAATTGCATTCGATATGACTGAAAAACAACTTAGTTCAATAAACAAAAAACAACAATTTCATCGAGTTTTTACATTTGGATCAGATAATGTAGTTACTTCAGTCAAAACGAACGCAGTTTTGGTTTTTGACGGTTTTAATAAAAAAAGAAACACGCTTATCGTTTATAACTTGGAACGTATTTGAACAGATAGAAATAAAATAGGTGCATTAAAAATTAATTTAGTAATAAAAATTATAATCGAAACAAAATTAATCGAATTGTGTCGTTTTAATTTTATTTTAAACAGCATCGGTTATTTTAAATAGCATGACAATAAATAATTTTTTCTACTATCCAACATAAAAAATCTATTTTCGATGTTTGTTCATTGCATCGAAAACCTTTTTTTCGTCACCGGTGATAAAAAAAACCTATACGAATTACTTTCGTACCTAGTGACGGAAGTAATTTTTTAAAAGCCATCTATTTTCTAATTTCTTAACTAGAATAAAATATGCTACAATACCCGTTAAGTGAATCGATTGATTGAATGAAATGATTTTGTTAGTGTTAATTTGTTTCTGTTTAGAGGATGATGTTAATTTATTTTTGAATTATTTACGGACAATTTACATTAAAATTGTAAAAATAATAATAGTTAAATATATAATATTCATATATTCTTTTTAAATAGTATGATAAAAAACAGTTGGTGTTAAGGTATTTTTAAAAAATATTATTTCACCTATTTATTTATCAAAAATGAAAAAAAAATATTTATTTTAAGTAAAGTAATTTAGGTTGTGTTAAAATATATCAAGAATTTACGTAACGTAATACCCATTCAAAAACTAAAGCAAAACTGATATTTTTATTTTAGAAATAAGAAATCTGAATTTTATTTTGTTTATGACGAATTACAAACCGTTTTTAGTTATAAGCCTACTAGACGTGAAATTCAAAAAACAATAAACCTTCAAAGATGTGTTATTTAATGATTTTAAGAACTTTGTAGAGTAAATAGAATAATAATATTGGATTTTGTAGTGTAAATATAATAAAATTATAACATCATGAATAACTATATGTATGGATATGTAAAAGATTCACGAAAAAAAACTATAAGGCTTGTAATTAAAGACAGCTATGTTTATGACATAAACATTGGATAATTTATTCATATTGAGTCATCTATTTTTTAATAGCAGAAATATAAAAACACATAAACAATTTTAATTTGTAACAGTGTATGTTTTAAAATATGAATTGTATGTAATTATAAATGAAAATGATTAATAATTAACAATAATTTTTAAAAAAGTAGTAGAAAAGTACAGTCTTCTACTCGCCGAAAATCATATTTTGAATCTCGCGACCATTACCAACCTCGGCTATCGCCTCAGCTGGTAAACTGTCCTCTCGTTTCAAAATATGTTGTTTTCGGCATCGTTGAAGAATATTCTATTTTTAACTTCATCATTAAAATTAAATAACTAATTAAAAATTGTTCATTAATAAATTAAATAAAAATAATAATTTACAAAAACATGAATTCATTAATATCTAAAATAATTACCAAAACAATAATCCAAATTTCTAAAATCTTTCTTATTACATATTATTTATTAAACGAACAAAAAAAGCGTAACGGATAGATAGAAAAAAATCTAAATTTCATTCCTCTTTTCTTTTGAGCTAAAAAAATATAACAAAATAAAAACTAACACGGACAAAAATTTATTTTTAAAATAAAATTAAAATATCTGAGGGTGAAAAATAAGAAAATAGAATTTAGATCTTTGAAAGCGGTTTTTCATTTTTATGCATTTTAATTTGGAAGACATTAGTCTTTATTCTATATTCTAGAATATTGACTGCTAAGTCATACAAGTCATAAATATTTCATACAAAGAGCATACCGTGTTTGTTAAGACATATTCTATAATCCTTCGTTCTGGAAAATAGAAATGATGACACCTACCTATCCATACAAGATGGCGGGTTAAAAGATTAATAAAGCTGTGTTCGTTTGTTTAACAGGGAACCGATGTGAGACTTTTGAGAAAATACATTTTTTATAGATTCGAATAGTTAATAGGGAATCATATGGAAGGGCTTCACTTCAGTATTCCTTAAAAATTTATTTTGAAATTTTACGCCCCACCATTTTTGGTATAATTTCGAATAAAGGCGTTTCTTTATGTTTTCTTTCACTGCTTAGATCGGAATCCAACCGTTCGAAAAATGTAAAAGTTTTTAAATTATTCCTAAAGAAGATGAAAAACGTGATCTACGTGATCTAATCCGATGTAACTTTGAAATTAAATTGCTCAAGAACGGCTATACCGATTTCAGCAAACTTCTTTTTGTTTGATAGATGATCAGTTAGTCATTTGAAAAAAAAAATAATTAGATGTTTTTAATTAATTTTTAAATAAAAATATTAAAAAAACTTTTCTAAAGATAGCGCTAGGGTCGAAGATCAATTGGAATTGAATTAATTTTTTTTCTGAAAATAGTTCTATTCTTATTCTAAAAATATTTCAAATTTACAAAGAGGCTTTAATTCGTGTTCTTTAGATATTTAATTTTAAAGATTTTTGGGCTAACTGAATTTCGAATTTTTCATCATTTTTTCGAACTTCAGTGGCTAAAATTTTTTATTGATAAAAATTGTTCGAAAAAATAATAAAGAACGGCTCTTGAGCAATTTAATTTCAAAGTTACATCGGATTGGCAGAATTTTCATTTTTCATGCATGTTGGGGTGCCGCCTCCCCCCCCTCCCCTATGCTCAAACTATGCACTTTAAAAAATGTAAAATAAGTTGTATTTTTTATTTTGTCCATACTACTTATGTATATGCCAAGTTTCAGGAATATCAAAAATGGTTAAGTTTTCACAACTCGATCTAGAACACGTTTTTCTTCAGAAGTGTAAAGTTAAAGTGATATATCCCCCTCCCCCCTACGTTCTGAAGGTGATAGACAAATTTGAAAAAAATCGTAGACAGTGATTTTGATAAATTTTAAACGAAAATTATAGCAAAGTTTCAAAATAGTATATTAAGAAACTAGTTTCATAATCGACGATTTTATCGCATGCAATCTGTTAAGGATAAGTGCGATAAAACGTCTTTTGAAACGAGTTTTTTATACTATTTTTTCTATTTTGCATTTTTTGTCTTGAAATTTAAAAAAATGTGTATTTTATTAAAAAATAGTCAATTTGAAATTTTGTTATTATTACTAATTATTTTAATTAATTAAAATATTTAACACTAATTTAGATATTCTTATTAATTTTATTTACATAATTATTCGTTTTAATGTTCACTGACGTTTGTATGACCAATGTGATGTGACCAACCTTGAAAGACAAAACTTTGCGTATCGTAATGAAGGCCATTTCGATACGCATTTGGGTATCGAAATGACTTTATTTTAGACGCAAAATAGAAAAAATTAAATTTCAGTGTTTTTAAGGGATGGTAGAGTCCAATGGGTTCAATCAATGTTTGTTAAATATTATATTCCTGCAAATTATTTTGAGCCTTTTGAAAAATAAATTGAAAATTAGTCCTATTACGGATCAATTGGCTTTTTCATTAATCCTGAGTGAAGAGCTATAAGAAGAGCTATAAGAACACCATAACCACCTAATTTGTTTCTATTCAGAGTTGAGCGGTCACATCGATAGACAAGGTATACTGAGTGAAAGATTTCTGCGCTGCTTGTTTCCATTTAATGATGTTTCAAAAAGAATGTATCCAAAAAAATCCGATTTTAACACAAATTTATAAAATTTGGAAGCTTTAGATAGTATTGAAACTCTCATGTAAAATCAAAAATAAACCCTTTCGATCTCACGAAGTCTACTCTAGTCCCCAAAAAATAATTATTCATTAATCTCTCACTAGCTCCTTCTGCCGTTGCCTATTTTTATATTATTTACTTACACGAGCTCTGACGAGAACAGCACAACACAATTAAATTTGTGGTTTTTATTTGATATATATAAATTATTATTTGTGGCAGTATTTGAGATGTAATTTTGTTTAATGTCATTTTCCGATGTATTTTCCCCAACTGTCTAATTTTTGATCCAATATCAGTGCTTTTTGTTGGTCCATTTCAAGGTCATTTATTTCAACCGGAGTTTCAATTTATTTTTATTCGAGCACTCTTGTCACTAAAATAATATTCGTGAGTAAAAATGTTTGTATGTATTGTTACTATACTTCTTACTCGTAAGAACAAAATTTTTATTTTTTTGATTTCATTCCTCTGTAGTCGATTTTAGTTTTATTTTTTTTTCTCATTCCAAATGCAGAAAAAGAAAGTTAGTAGTTTTTCGCGTCCGTTTTATTTATTTTTGTAACAATCCTTGCATAATTAAACAAAAAATTCAGGGACATAATATATTTTTTTTTTAAACGAAGGAATGAATCAAATTTAAAGCAAAAATTAAGTCTTTGGGCAAATGAAACAAATGTACATTTAAGAACAATATTTTTTTATTTTCATTCCTGTATTTGGGCATGTTATATTTTTTTTAAGTTAATCGATCCGAAAAAACGGAGTAAAGCAGTATAAAAAGCGTTTTAAACTCTACATTATAGTCATAATCTATAGCTTAACAGTTTTGGTTGTACAAGTCGTTTCATATTTACACCACGTTATATTAAACGAAACATTCACCAGCTGATAAACTAAGAAACTCAAACAATACAAACCTGGTGTTCGAGGCAAAGAAAACAAACGATGCTTCTAAAATAATAACAAAAATTGGTGAATGAAAAGGAGTTAAAAAAACTCAAAACTATCTGAACTCAAACAGGAACTGTGTGAATAATTAAATCATTGACCGTTGCTTGCAATTAGAACTTTTTCTAGAACTATGCAGAGGAGAGCGGCTGCAGTGCATTATCAGCGGGAACTATCTAGCGCAGCTCTAAGAAATCACTGATTGCATTACATTTAAGAAAGACATTGTGCGTCAAAGAAATATTATCATATAATGACATCAAATTCGGTTATATTTCCTTTAATTGTTGTAAGCGAAGGCAAGTAAAAATGTTTACCAAACAAATTAGTTTAAAACTGGCAACCAATCTTGTGACAGTTCAGCTAAAAATGAATTTTTTCAATGTATGTTTTATGTTCTTAATATGGGAAATAGTTTCAAAATCTATAGCAAAGTAAATGTAAAATCCTTAACAATGCTAGGCAAATATAGTCTCAAAATATGTTAAGAGAATGGCCGAGCAACAGATAACTAGCTAACGCATTGAGAAACGTTGAATGTGGTTTCAGACAACATATTAAACATACGGCCCGAAAAAGAAAAATCCTGTTTTTGATTGAACTTAAAAGAATAACTCTACAAAACTACAAGAAACCTTTATCAGATACGATAAGCTGAAAATTTGTTTAAGATTGACTACAGCATCGTTAATGTATGTTTTCAATGTTTTATTGAACAACTTGACAAAAGAGATTATTTATTTGTTTAATTCTCCATAAAAAATCACCAATTTGGAAACCAGAAAGTTATGACCTCTTACATTATTTTTAATACTTTTTAAATTAAGTTTATTTTACAATATTATTGACAGTTTACGTTGGGTTTAAATTGGATTTAAAGAAAAACGTATTTATTTTGGTGTCTTGTTTTATTTTCTTGTATTTATAATACAAGATGAAGTTGTTTGGAACATGAAGACCAAAATACAAAATTTAAAACTAAGTGTACACCTGCCTTCATTTCTCACGGTATTAATTTTGTTTTGTGTTTAATATCCAATCTTTCTTCTTGATTCTTAAGTCATTTTCTTTATTTTACTTTGTTTTAAATCGGTTTATTTCCATTTTTAGATAATTTGTTTAAATAGTAAGGTCAAATCATTTGAAATTGCTTGGCCGCGGAACGAAATGTTTTTGATTAATGTATGCGATGTTAGAGGTTTTACAACGATTATTTTTTAAAACAATATTGTTTTTTTAAACAAATTTTTTAGGAAAATTATGGGGCCGTACCTTTATCAATTATCTATGCTCAAAATGAGAAGAAGCAAGGTGTTAGTTCAAACTTTTCTTCAACATGAACTTTGGGTAGTTGAGAGTTTCTAACTATTCATGAATTATTTAGCAGATTCTTTAGAGAAAGTTGTTAATCATATCTTAACAAATTTCTAGTAGCTTTCTCAAGAACCTAATCTAACAAAATTAATCTTTATCAATTTTTAAATATATTTATAACATTATTAATAAAAATAAAAAAAAATGCAAACAACTTTTATACCCATTTTCCACAAACCGATAATTGATTCGATTTTCATCTATTTAGTAAAATGATTCTAAAATAACAAAACAAAATTTTGTTAAGACGTTTTCATTGTGACGAACTAAAAATTGAAAATTATATTAAATTCACACATCAGAGTAGTTTCTGGTAGGAATAGTAATCGCTTTAAATTATTATACTCAACTAAGGGGTATACCTCTCCCCTACCTACGCTGCAGGTAAAACTTACCACTTAACTACGCTGCAGGGAAAACCGCTTGAGGGATTTCAAATTTTTTTTCTAAAAATAGGTAAACTCAAGGGACAGGTACGAAAAGCCGCTGTGTTCGATAACTGTACCGGAAGTGTGTCAAAAAAATCATTATGTGTGTCAAAAATAGCAAATTTTCATATTTTTGGCTTAAAAAACGTTCATTTTAAGTGATTACGAGTAGGAACATTAAATTTGGATAAATCGTGATGGTAGGGATTGGTATGTGAGATCAAAAACTAGATTATTGCATTATAAGTTTGTCGAAAAAATGTTGTCAAGTGTGTCAAAAGAAAGATTTTTATTTATTTTTCTACCCAATTTTTTGGAAAAAAATAAGATTAATTATTTGTTTGTAATGAAATTTTATTATTATTATTGAGAATTTAGGCATTATAAGTTTGTCAAGTGTAAGATTTTTATTTCATTTTTTTACCCAATTTTTTGGGAAAAAATAAAAGTAATTATTTGTTTGAAATGAAATTTTATTATTATTATTGAGGATTATGGCATTATAAGTTTTTCAAAAAAATGTTGTTAAGTGTGTCAAAAAATGATTTCATATATTTTTAGCCAATTTTTTGGAAAAAAAGTGTAGCTGTTTTTATGACGTTAATGTAATTGGAAATGAAATTGGACATGGAAATTTTTGAATTTATAAATAGTTTTTTAAATATTTTTGGAATTTTGAAAAAAGTTTGTATTATTGATTTTGAAATAATTTTTGCAATATTTTTAGAATTTTGGAAAAAGTTTATTATTTAATATTTTTGGAATTTTGAAAGAATATGGATTTTTGTGATTTTGTAATATTTTCTCGAAACGCTAAATGGAGAGGTTTTAGAGCAGTTTGCTGAGTGCATCATCTTCTCACTAAATTATGTTAATTTATGATCTGTTATAATTTTCCGGCAACGTATTGATGTTTCGTGTTAGTTTTGTAATAAATTTTTAAACAGAGATAAAAAATATTTGTACTTTAACAAAGAGTTATGTTTGATATACATCGCTGCCGAAAGCTAAAAACCATGTCCTCATAAAAGTTTTTTGCCGAAAACTATATCAAAATCCTTAATCCAGACCGAAGTCTTGATATCTCAGAGTTGTGAGATTTCAGCTCCTCCATATTTTAAAATTTGTTTCAGCCGTTTTTGGGGCATTCAAAATTATCAATGATTAAAACGCTTTTCCGATTTGGTAAAATATCAACAATTGAGCCACATTTATAAAATAGAAAATTATTTTGAAGACATTAGGCTCGATAGTTTGGAGTTAGAGGTGTAATGTCATTGTAATCTCAGCGTTTTAGCAAAAATTGCTAATTTTTTGCTAAAAGAGCAAACAGTAAAATTTGACAAGATGCTATTTCAACAAAGATTATATGTAATATCCAGCAATTTTTGTTACATTATGTTTATTTAAATCTTATATATGATCTTGTAATCTTTGTAAAAAAAATTTGAGCTTATGTAAAAAAAAGATGCTGATAGTATTGTTTTATCAACAACGAAACGGTTCATTAAAATAGAATACACAATCTATTGAGAATAGAGAACAAAAAATTTAATTGATGGGACATTCCCTGTAAACTCGGCCACCCCTTCTGTACAAAAAATTGGAGCAAGCTACGAAATTCCACTTAAGCTTTTTTTGTTGCTATAAACCATAGCCTTTTTAGAATTGTGGTCTTTTTGGAAAGTTCAAAATGATGGACCAGTATGACGGATTTTCTGATGTATGTTTGCTTACTGAACGCAAATTTAATCTTTTTTTCAATTTAGAAGCCTTCCCCTTTTTTGTCGCTAACCTAAAAGAACTTTCCGAAAACTGATGTTTTGCAAAAACGATCACACAACTTATTGCAGTAAATATGTAAAAAATCTTACAGCGATCTATTTCTATTTTCTAAACACGTATATAACCTGTCCATAAGCTAAAAGTTTCACATGCCATCATTAGCCTATATACAAAAACTCCCAAAAATTATTTCTTTTTTACAACGGTCACCTCATTTATCGTAGTAGTGTAAAAGTGTAAAAAAAACTTACTTCGATGTAGTTTGGTTTGCAAAGCACAAATCTAAACAAAACATTCACTAAAAATCGAATGCTTCGTACTTGGTCCACAAAACATTATTTTAAACTGTGTTTTGAGTTCCACGACCTCCAAAGTTATCGTGCAATTAATACTATTTTTCATCTGTTTTACTCACAATTTTACGTGTGCAGCATCGAAAGTCGCCATACTGGTCCACCATTTTGAATTTCCCAAATGGCTATAGCTAAAATGAAAATACAAGGTTATAGCTACTAAAAGAAGCTAAGTGGATTTTAGTAAGTTGCTCTAATGTTTGGACAGATGGGTGTGGCTGAATTGACAGAAAATCTCTTTGATATAAAATATCAAAAAAATGACCGTTGCACAGGCGGATGCATGATAAAACTAACAGTGTGAGTAGCATGGAGTTCTAATAGAGGAATAAGAGATTCAGAAGCTATTTACCGTAACAATATTTTAATCGTCATTATAACAACACTTTAATGATTTAAGTCATCGTCATCAAACATGTGCTCTAAGTTTTTTAATTTGAAGTTAATAATGTTTAGTGTACATTATAAAACAATAATAAATTTTATAAATTAATGTGTTTGAATATCCAAAGACACCATTCCAACTACGATTACGATTCAAACTAACATTTCCAAGTGGCATATATGATCATTGATCTTAAAATTATTAGCAAAAACCACGTAGGAAAGGAATTACAAAGATGCGAGATTCGGTCCACCTCAGTTAAATCAAAAAAAGTTGCTTGCACTTGAAAATTAACGACAACGTCTTAAGCAAAATAATCTTTGATCAACACTTTTAGCTATGCGAAATTTCAAGCTCACTCCTAGATGGCATCAGACTCCATGTACTCTAAATCTTTAGCTTTAAACTTTAAAAGAAACGGATTAAGTGTAGATAATCTAGTCAAATTTCAAACCTGTGTTTGGCTCGTATTGAATCAACACTGTTTGTTTACTAGACACCATTCAATAATTGTTTTAAGACCAATTTTTACGGAATCCTCCCAATTTGCTGTTGCGACATTAAGAGGTAGTTGATGGTGCATGCAAGAAGAGGGAAGAGTTTGTGAAAATAGAAAAAATGAGAATTTTAAGAGAAATAAAGAAAATTGCTATACATCTTACATCGGCTGAAGAATCCCATTTTTTGTATAGAAGTTTTTGCCGGACTGAACAAATTTTCCTCATTGCATTGTACGCTCCAGGTCTGCGTTTATAGATTTTGTTAACATTTCTCTATCATTGATAGCTGTTGGACGAGATCTAATTTGTAGAGATGCATGAGGGTCATGCCGGAGCATAAAGTTATAATTACAGTTGATGAGTTCGAAAAGAGGTTACAAGATATTGAAATGTCTTAAGTTACTTCACGTATGCTACAACAAGCTAATATTAAATTAAATGCTTAACCATTAACCATCAAAATGGTAAAAATCGTCGCCTTGCAATAACTGTTGCTGGTAAAAAGGAAGTAGTCAAAACGTTACAAGCAGTTTCGGGAGACGATTGTAAAACGGAGTTTTATAAAATAAAGTTAATGCAGAATGTAGGGAAAACAGTTGCAGAAATAAATAGAGGAGATGTGAAAAATTCAGCTGAAAGAAGTAACATCAGAGCCTGCGTATGTGAGAAAGATGGTCATAGTGCATGAGAGTGTGGAAAAAACTGAAAATCAGAGAGTACACCTTGCTCTATGAAGAGAAAAGTATCCGAAAAAATGTGCACGCATGATTCAGCACCAACAGTAGGAGACTTTTTGTTTTGAATATGGGAAAAATCTGGTCATATCTTACAGGACTGCGGGAATAGGCATCGTGGCAATTGTTCGTCTCCTATTTCAAGGAAACCAGTTGAAGGTCATACTGTAAAACTTAAAAGTGAAGAGAATTTAACCTTAAACCCAATTTCCTGAATTACTGTAAATGAAGCAAGTTTGGTTTTGCAAAGAGCATTTGAGGAGGATGTGCTGATGTAAAAGGCTATATCATCGCCGAAAAAATATAACGAGCAACTGCTATCAATAAGAAGTGCTAGTGACAAATATTGTAGATGCAGTTATTTTGGAAATGAACTTCATGAATTAGTATTCGGTTTTGAACACTGAGTTCACATAAAAAACTATAATATCATAATCAATACTGATAAGTGTAGAGAAAATGAACGAATTGGAAGTTAATCGCATGTTGAAAAGGCTATATAGACATATAATAAAGACAACTGTAGTAGAACCCAATATTAAATTTGCGGGAAAATGCAGTTTCTTAAATTAGAGATATAAGGAGGCCGTTCCCTTGAGAGTATAAACATCCAGAATCATCAAGGTGGTTGATAAAGAACAAAGTGATGGGATTGACTGTGCCCAACCAAAGAGGAAAAAACGACAAGAAGAACGAAAGCCATCGCCAACCCTTTGATCAAATTCGACTATTTTAATTAAAAAAATTAACTAAATTGGTTCTGAGTCCGTCCTGCCATACAAAAAAATGAACAATTTATATTGATCAAACCAAAACCCATTGCACCAAAATAACCAGATGATTGTTGAATAATGTTATACAAACACTTGTACCAAAATAACTAGGTGATTCTTGAATAATTCACATTAAAAAATCGTTGCCCCAAAACAACCAGTTCATTGTTGAATAATATAATAAAAAAAACTTGTAGCACCAAAATAAATAGGTGGTTGTTAAACAATTCACATAAAATTGTTTCACCAAAATAGGTATGCGATTTTTGTATAATGCAATCCAAAAAAAAATTGGTGCTCTAAAATATTAATGTTTTTGTTGAATAACTTACACAAAAAGGACAACCAAAACAACCAAGTGATTGTTGAATAATGTTATCAAAAAACTTGTTGCATCAAAATAAAGAGGTGGTTGCTGAACAATTCACATAAAAAAATTGTTACACCAAAAACGATCAGGTGAGTGTAGAACTATAAATAAATAACTGCAGCAAACAGGTTGAATAATTATTAAGAAAATTATTGCAC
This sequence comes from Diogma glabrata, assembly GCA_963693315.1. Lineage (NCBI taxonomy): Eukaryota > Metazoa > Arthropoda > Insecta > Diptera > Cylindrotomidae > Diogma > Diogma glabrata. The sequence continues at coordinate 165,178,793 of OY856187.1, forward strand.
TAATTGTGGATGATGTTGTAAATGAATTCAATTGATAATTACTTTTGTACCATCTTCAAACGATGACGACGGCGATATTTCTTTTGATAAGATTAGATAGATTTCACTATAATATTAATCAAAAGTTACAACACTTGAACTGATTCACCAATTAACATAGCATAAAACCTATAAAATAATCAAAAAAAAAAAAATATATATATATATATATATATATATATATATATATATATATATATATATATATATATATATATATATATATACATATATATATATATATATATATATATATATATATATATATATATATATATATATATATATATATATATATATATATATATATATATATATATATATATATATATATATATATATATATATAATTATGGTTTGATTGATTTTATGTATCCAAATATATATATTCAATTATATTTTAAATAAAAAACATATTCATTTAAAAAGAATTAAAATATTTTATTCCGACTAGTTTCGGCTATACTGTTTGAAAGCCATTTTCAAGGAAAAATGTATTAAGTGTATGTATAACATAAAAAAAAACATTTAATATAAATAAAAAAAATAAATTAAATTGTCACCAAAGAATTAAATATATATTAAATATAACGAAGTGTCTATTGACACCCACCACGGAAAAATCCGTAACTCTAATTTCAACCATAGAGACACGGACATTTTTAAAGAAATGAGCCGAATGAAGCTTTATCCGTTTGGCACCCACCACGGAAAAATCCGTAACTCTAATTTCAACCATAGAGACACGGACATTTTAAAAGAAATGAGCCGAATGAAGCTTTATCCGTTTGGCACCCACCACGGAAAAATTCGTAACTCTAATTGCAACCATAGAGACACGGACATTTTTTAAAGAAATGATCCGAATGAAGCTTTATCCGTTTGGCACCCACCACGGAAAAATCCGTAACTCAACCATAGAGACACGGACATTTTTAAAGAAATGAGCCGAATGAAGCTTTATCCGTTTGGCACCCACCACGGAAAAATCCGTAAATCTAATTTCAACCATAGAGACACGGATATTTTAAAAGAAAGGAACCGAATGAAGCTTTATCCGTGTCTCTAATATCAGCCGTGAATATTACAATAATAAACCTTAACTCACGGATGAATACTGTCCACGGATAAATACCATCCACGGACAAATATCATCCACGGACAAATACCACCTACAGATAAAATCTGACATATATGCCATTTCTAATCCCATATATTTTTTTCATTCATTTAGAACGAATTATACAAAAAATTTATTAATCAATAATTTGATTGTAAGAATAACCTTAGTAATAAAGAATTGATGATACTGCTATGAGTATATCTCGTAATTTATTCTCTGACTCTTATTTTAAGCTTGCTGATAGTGCACCACGTTACACGAGTGACTAATATCCGTGGCAATTGGACACGGGTGATTAAAAATTCAAGATTTGAATTGAAAAATTCAAAATTTGAATTGAAAAGTTCAAAATTTGAATTGAAAAATTCAAATATATGTTTACTATCAATAATAATTTAGCAACAACATTATATTTTTCCTAAAAATAAAATAAAATAAAATAGATAAAAAAATTGTTCATAAATGATTCAGGTAAAAAATTAAGTTTTAACGCTATTATGAAGCACAAGCATAAAAAAAAGTAAAACGATAAATAAATTCTTTTTTATTCGCCTACATATTAAAGTGTTACTTTATTACTGTGATTTGCGGCTTTAAAGTATCACTTTTCAACTATTTATTTTATTGTCATAGCTACGTCCAAAAAAGTAAAAACCATTTGTATTTGTTTATATTCTATGAAAAATAAAAATTTTTATCAAAGCAACCCTTAAATTCAAAATTTCATTATCCAATTAAAATAGTTGTTATCATTTGTTGTCACACAATAATTTGGAAAAAATAATAAATATTTTGTCAAAGGTTACTTGTTCCACATATTTTTATTTTCAAATTTATGAAAATTTATAATTTTAATTTAGAACAAACAAATTTTCTTAAAATATTTTGCTTGCGGCGAATAAAAAATAGTATATGATGCACGGACGTAAGCTATTTTGGACTTAATGTGGGTGCAAATCTCGGCTAGCGCCTCGATTTGCAAACTCCACATCCGTCCAAAATCTTTAGCTTTACGTCCTAGCATCATAATGTACTATTAAGAAAATAATTTTATCATTTTGACACTTACGTTACTTTAGAATGTTTTTAACGGTTATTTAAAATTGTTTACAATTAAAAAGTAATGTAAGATAAAATATCTTTTCAGTATCATAAATTTCGATAGAAATTGGCGAGTTTCTTAATACAACAAAAAAATTACTCAAAAAAAAAATCTCAAACTAAAATTTTGACGAGCACCTATCTTACAGCTAACCATGAAAAAATCCAATTTCGAATTCCTTTATTTCACCATTGTAATAATATTATAGTCATTATATGGCTCAAAGCATATAAATATTCTTTAAATCTGAAATTGTAACATATTTTAAAACTAAAAAACTGAAAGAAACAACGGAAATAATTTAATATTTATGGAATGCGATTTTATTTTCACTTAAAATTCGCCGTAGTTACATAATTTTTAATAGAGATGGCATTGATTTCCTTTTTTCGAAATACATTTTACATTCCTACTTTCCGAAACTACCTTTCCTATTTAAAAATTTTGACAGCTAATTTGTATTTTGAAAACATTCATAAATATTATTTCTTCCAAATCAAGGTTGCTTTTGTTATTTTTAATATAATTATTATCTTAAATTACTACAGTTAACTGAAAAGAAAAAGTTAAGTTAAACTTAAATGATTAATAATTATTAATGATTAAACTTATTTGATTAATAATTGTATCGTATCGTATAATTGTATAGTATCAAGTATGTGTGGAATTATGTTTTATTTTCTAGTTTGTAACAAGTGCGACGTATTTCTTCAAATTAATAGTGAATCAGCAAACTCTAATAAGCTACCATCTGTTAAAAATTATATTTTGTGACTGGAATTCCAACTTTAGCTTTGTTAGAACGTTTGCTTAAGTTTTGTTTATTTATAAGATCAGTAGATCTATAATATCACGGTCTGTACAACATCTACTCTCTGAAACACACATACTAGATATTAGATAACAATAATAGGTGTGTAACTTGTTAATTATATTTAATTTCACTTTTTCTTTTTAGTTATTTTAATTATGACCGTTGAACCCGGTTTTGGTGGTCAAAAATTTATGAGTGAAACTCATATGATGGTATCGAACCCAGATCAGTGGATAGAACCAATGGCCGATGCTGGTGTTGATCAATATACTTTTCATGTTGAACCGGTTCAAACAATTGTTGCAGAAGTTTCAAGGAAAGTTAAAGACGCTGGAATGAAGGTTTTAGCTTTAAAACCATGCACTCCGGTTGAGCTTGTGAAAGAGTACATTCCCTTAGCTGATATGATTTTAATTATGACCGTTGAACCCGGTTTCGGGGGTCAAAATTTATGAGTGATATTATGCCAAAAGTGGAATGGCCACGTTAAAATTACCCCAACATCAGATATAGAGGTTGATGGAGGAGTTGGACCAGAAACAATTAATGAGTGTGCTAAAGCTGGAGCAAATATGATTGTTGCTGGTACAGCAATTATTCGGGCTACTAATCAAAAAGATGTAATATCACTTTTAAAAATTCTTCAGTAGTTTACACTGGTAGTCTCATAAATATGTTATTGTTCCTAATTTTAAGATGATTTGTTAACTTGGGCTGGATATGGATTTAGATATGGATATGGATGTGGATATGGATATCGATATAAATATGGATGTTGATGTGAATATAGATGCAGATATAGATATGGATATGGATGAGGATATGGATTGGACTTCGTATGGATATGACATGGACATGAATTGGATATGGATTGGATATGTATTAAATACAGATTGGATATTGATTTGATATGGGTTGAATATGGGATTGTATATGGATTGGATATGGATTGGCTATAGATTGGGCATGAATTGGATATGGATTGGATATGAATTGAGTATGGATTGAATATGGATTGGAGATCTATTGGATATGGATTGGGTATGGATTGGATATGGATTAGATATGGATTGAATATGGAATGGATATGTATTGGATATGAATTGGATATGGATTAGATATGGATTGGATATAGATTGGGTATGAATTGGATATGGATTGGATATGGATTGGATATGGATTGGATATGAATTGAATATGGATTGGATATGGATTGGATATGGATTGGATATGGATTAGATATGGAATGGATGTGGATTGGATAATAATTGAAAAGGGATTAGTAATGGATTAAAAATTGGATATTGATGTTATATTTTTTTTATATAGACCAACAAAAACAAATGTTATCAACGGAAAAAACATTAAAATGTAAATTCAGCAGTTTTTTTTAAGATGTTTAATACACAATGTACGAAAACAAAACAAACAAAAAGAAATGATATCTTAGCGGAAAAAAACATCAAAAATGTAAATACAGCAGTTTTTTAGAGAGATTAGGTACACAACGTAAAAAAACAAATAAAAAGCAATGACATCTTATCACACGCACATTTCAGCGGTAAGAACGTCAAAGGAACCAAATCAGGAGTTTGTTTTTAGGGTTTAATACACAACATAAAAGTACCAAACCAAAGAAATGATACATTTTGATAAGCAAATTGGATACAGCGACAATAAAAACATTTCATGTAACTATTCAAGCTAAAATTTTCAATAAACATACCAAGCTACAAAAATGTATGTACATTTTATGAACTAAAACTTAAAAATAAAAAATATATAAACAAATAGTCCCGATGGTCGACACAATTAAGTTTACAAAGTATAAATTTATTTTTCTTCGAATTCTAAATGCACAATGCATTATTTGAAACTTAATCTGAAACGAGAGAAGTACAAGCCAAACGCAAAAACTTTTTGAAGTGTAAGGGATCTTTTGTCATTAAACGCCCAAAATTAGGCCTTTTAAAAATAAGATACTGTGTACCTTATGCAAGCGCGCGCGTTGCATGTCTGTCCAAAAAAATAAATTTATTTAGTGTACAGCATATGTTGGTGATAGTAAGAAATAGTAGATTGTATTACTAGTGCGAATGCGTTTTCCAAACAAGAGTTAGTTTGCCGCACGACCGCAGGGAGTGCGGAAAATAACTCGGGTTTGGAAAACGCATTCGCACTAGTAATACACATTTTTTTTGTAACAAGTGCGTAAAATTTATAAATATTTATTTAATTGTTCATTTAATAATTTATTTAACAAAGTTATAAACAAATTTAAGCTTTTTAAATAATTAAAGTGCGCCATCTTCGTTGTAATAGTTGTAAATTATACTAGCTCGAAAATATATACATAAGAATCCAACTAAAACAACACATAGGAATCCAATAAGAGCTGTCAAAATTGTAAACTTTGAAAACCTAAATAAATTGTTTTTTCTTGTAATTCAAATGATGCAATGTGTTTAAGTTGTTTTTACTATATGGTAAGTTATTTAAATTATTATTTTGATATTTTAGTGCTATAAAAATATTATATATAGATAGATATATGGATAGATTTAACTACAAATCTCACATGCAGGCGGCGTTACGTTCCAGGCTTACAAAATATTTTGTGGTCATATATGCGGAAAAGTAGTTTTTTCTTGTATTTTATTCTAGTACAAAATTGAAAATTTTTTACGCATGTGTTACAAAAAGGTATATTGTTGTTTAAATTAGATATATTTTTATGTTTTCGACCAATCACGTTACGAATAGTTTGCTCCACATATATTTTCATATTTTTCATCTAAATTATACTTGAGGATTTTTAAAAAAAATTCCATTCTGCCATCATCAACCCTATTTTGTCAAAAATTATAAATTTTGATTATTTTTCGAATTCACTAATTAATTTTACTATAAGCTACGGAAATTCTTGAATATAAAAATAATCCACGGAAATATGTATCTGTAAAAAATGTATATCCGTAACTGGAAGAATCAGAAATTCTTGAACGTAAATACAAGCCACGCATTACCGTAGCTAGAAAGGATAGATATTTGTAACTTTGAGCAATAGATTTCCTTAACTGTAAACACCAGTCATAGGTTTCTTTAGTTGTTATTTTTGCAATGAAATTTAATATTATAATAATAATAACAACCGCGTAGTATCTGAAGGTCTGTTTTATGGCCAAGGATATCTGACAACTTAGTTTATTTAAACAACATTAACAGACCAAGTGTCTTGTTGCACTGAACATAGGTAGTTTAATGCGTATTTATACAGAATGGGTTTGATAAACAGTCATATTATAAGTACTGTTAGTTCACGATGCTGAGAATACTTTTTTAAGTGCCAGTGTTAGACAGTAGGGAGATCGAAGGCTTTTAATTTCTTTGATGACCCACTGACAGTGGATAATATCATAACCGGAATGCAAAACTCCAAAGAGAAGTAGAACGCTGTCACACTACTAGCTGAAAAAGTCATAACTAAAAGACGTGACTAGAGCTAAAAAATGAGTAAAAGGCGCTGGACATACAACTTATGTAAATTGGAGATCGATGAAGAAATCAGCAGTATAATATGTGATGCATGCTGATGGTTCTACTTTGAATGCATAAAAGTTTGTCACCTACCAAAAAAATGAAGAAATGGCTGTATTACGAATGCAAATAATTACGTCAGTTTTTTAAAATATTTATAATTTTATTTATAATTAATAATAATTATAATTATAATAATAATAAACATTTTTAATTTTAGGATTATTATAATATTATTAATTATAGAATTAATAATTTATTTTATTTATTGTAATTTATAATTTTATATTATATGATTATTTTTTTTTTCTTTATCTCCATTTAGGAGCATAGGACGTCTACTAGACTGGACCATCTGACTATGTTGGGGGAAATCGCTTTCAGTTCACCACATGTCTTGCCAATTTGTTTTGCTTCAGCTAGCACCGTTTTCTTCCACGTCATGGGTGGTCTTCCAACTCCCCTTTTACCTTGTGGATTCCACTCTAGGGACATCCTTGTTATGTCTTCAGGTGATTTCCTCAGTTTATGTCCTACTCATCTCCATCTCCTTTGTTTTATCTTGATCTCAATGTCTAACTGCTCTGTCTGCCGTAGAAGTTCCTGGTTACTGATGGTGTTCGGCCAGAAGCATTTGATCAGTCTTCTCAGGCATTTGTTCACAAACACCTGTAGTTGATTTGTGATCTTTCTTGTATTTTTCCACGTTTCACACCCATACAGCAGTACTGACTTGACACATGCATTGAACATTCGTAGCTTTGCCTTTCTTGACAGGACGGATGCATTCCAGATCTTGTGAAGCATATTGAACGTATTTCTAGCTTTGTTAATACGCTGACTGATATCTTCTTCAGTCCCGCCTGTTTTTGCTACAGTACAACCAAGGTACACAAATTTGTCGACTTCATCCACTTGTGTTTTGTTGATGGTAATTGGTGTTATCGTTTTGGTGTTCAATCTCATAGTCTTTGTTTTTCTGATATTAATGTGTGGATCAACTTCATGTGCAAGGGTTGATAGCTTTTGTATTTTCTGCTGCATGTCCGAATGTGTGTGTGTAAGTAGACAGATGTCATCTGCGTAGTCTAGATTATTGAGCCGTTTTGTTGTGTTCCATTGGATTCCATTTGGACTTGCATCATCGAGTTTTCGCATGATACTATCTAGTACTATTAGGAACAGTAGCGGGGATAGTACACAGCCTTGTCTCACTCCTCGGTGGTTGTAGTATTTATCACTTTGCTGTCCTTTGTATTGTATTCTGTTTCCAGCATCCCGATACATTTTTTTGATTAGATCAACTATTTTCTTCGGGACGCCCATTTCACAAAGTGTCTTCCATATCGCGCTTCAGTTGATTGAGTCGAAGGCGCGTTCGAAATCCAGGAAGAGGAGATACAGTGGTGAGTTCCATTCGTTTGATTGCTCTATGATGATACGGGCTGTGTTGATATGATCAGCACAGCTTCTTCCTGTTCTAAAGCCGGCTTGTTCATTTCTTAGTTTCATGTTGATTGATGGAGATATTCTTTCGAGAATGATCATCGCTAGTATTTTCATTATTGTGTTGAGCAGAGATATACCTTTCCAATTTTGCATTCTCTAAGATCACCTTTCTTTGGAATTGTTATGGTTAAACCTTCTTTCCATTTGGTTTTACCTTTGTTCCATACATCAGCTAATAGTGGTGTTAGAGCTTCTGCTGTTGTGTTTACATCTGCTTTGAGTAATTCTGCTGATATATTATCTGTACCAGCAGATTTGTTATTCTTGAGTTTTTGTATGGCATCTCTAACTTCCCGTTCCGTTGGTGGATGGGTGCTGATAGTTTCGTTATAGTTGTCATTCGGAGACTGCAAATTATCTTCATGTTGGTGGCAGTTGTCTTCAAAGTATTCTTTCCATCTATTTAGCTGTTGTTCATGTGTTGTGAGGGTTTTTCCAGATTCACCCTTTATTGGTGGAGTGTTTGTATACTTGTTAATGACCTTTCTCACGCATTTGTGTAGTGTGCGCATATTTCTATTGGCTGCTGCTGTTTCTGCAGTCTTGAGGATGCTTTCTGTATCTTCTGCGTTCATTCCTTGCCATCTCTTTAACTTGTTTTGCTGTACTTTCATATTTGCTGCGGATCTCGGTTGTGTTCTGATGACACAATTGCAACTTGAGCTGTCGACGCTCTTCGATTTTCTTACAGGTATCATCACTAATCCATGGTTTCCGTGATTTGTCTTGGTATCCAAGCACATCTGTAGCAGTTTTGACGTAAACTTCTTTAACTTGTTCCCATTTTTCATCAATGCTGGTGGTTTCGTTGTTTGTTAGATTGAGCTGGAGCGATAATTTGAAGATGTTATTTGTGTTTTTTTCGCTCAATCTGCTGATGTTAAATTTCCTCTGACATGAGTTGTTGTGTTTTACAGCGGCTGGTTTAATTTTGAATGTTGCAATTACCAGTTGATGGTCGCTGTGTATGTCTTTCTTTGCGTTAGGTGTTGTTAATATTCCTACGCCTTGTTCATGTGTGTTGGATTTACCAGAGAACCATCATGTAATATCCTTCACTTGTTGTTAGTTCTCCGCTGTTTTTCCATCTTACTTCACTGAGTGACGTATCTCGATGTTATATTCTTTCATTACTTTCTCAACTTGTGCTAACCTCGATGTTTCTATCAGAGTTCTGATATTCCAGTTTCCTACTCGTGTCCGGGTATGGTAGCCAAGAGTCGATATTTGATTTTTTCCGGTTTGGTTTATTTTGTTTTTCTTTCTAGTGTACGTTACTTTAATCATTTGAATTTCGGATTCACCTTTCGGATTAACGGGTGATTGGGCCATCGAATCCTAGCCAGTTTCCAGGGCTGCTGGATAAGGTATACTGGCATACCGTGGGCGAGATATTCCGGCTTCAATGTGCTACAATCATATTTCCATATTTTTTCTGATGAAGTGTCCAAGCGGTCACCCGTTTAAGTTGTGATACTTGCCAGTGTTGCTTAACTTCCTTGTAAGTGATGTTGTTGACTTATCCACTTCTCCATCTCGCCCACCAATATATAATTATATTATAATAAAAATATAATTATAATTAATATTTAAATAAAAGTTCATCCCTGGCCTCCAAACCAAACGGGCTTGGCAGATCAAGTGGTGGTCTTCTGTTTCTTGCTTAAGATAGAACTCTCGTAACATAGAACTTTTAACCTTGCTCTCATAATATGAAAATTCATCACGTCCAAACTTACTATCATCGTAGCCTCAGTATATCTTTCCCCAACTCTTGACGACGAACCTGCTCCTGAAACCCTGCAAGCTGCCGTACACAACATTCAATCAACTCAACAATTCGACGTATTCATTGTGGCTGGTGACTTTAATTCTCGCCTGGGATCCCTGGGTTCCCTATATCCCAATGCCTTACTCTCAACTATACTTTTAGATATTTGTTCAGCTGTAGATTAGTGTTTCAATGAAAGAGGCAAGTTACTGGTAGATTTTACGGATTCAAATACTTTCGTACGTACTTTCGGATTCAAATACTTTCGTAATACGATGTACTGGAATTTCTGTAGCTTATAGTTAGGATATCCATTCCTTACAGCTACAGAAATCCGTAGCTGGTGTTTACATAAAATATTTCTGTTGCTTAAATCCACGGATATTTATTTCTTCCAACTACGGAAATCCGTGGCTTGTGATACATTCAAGTCCGTTTCTTTTAAAATTTCCGTGTTCCCAAGATTAAAATTACGCCACGGTCTTATCCGTGGTAGGTGGTGATTTTGGATCATATGGTAAAATTTAGAGACACGGAAAAAGCTTCATTCTGATCCGTTTCTATAAAAATTTCCGGGTCTATAAGGATAAAATGATGACCACGGATTTTTCCGTGGATGGTGGCAATTTCGAATCAGGCGGTAAGACTTAGATATACGGAAAAAGCTTCATTCTGATCCGTTTCTATACAAATTTCCGTGTCTCTAAGAGCCACGGAAATTTCCGTGGTGGGTGTCAATAGCAGCACCGTAAATATAAACTAGGAAGGCCCGGCGTGCTTCGCTACGCTTATAAATAAAGTTTTTGCGTAGACATTTTGTTGACGTAGAAGCAATGATTTCAAAAAGTGGTAATGAGAAATGCTAGCATATAATTTTTAATTTTTCTTTTTAAATATATGAATGAAAAATAATCAGAACTCTAGCTGATCAGTTTCGGATATATGAAAAATTAGCGATCAAATAAGTTTTCAAGTAAGCTTATTTTATCTCTAACTTATTTGATCGCTAATTTTTCATATATCCGAACTGATCAGCTAGAGTTCTGATTATTTTTCATTCATATATTTAAAAAGAAAAATTAAAAATTATATGCTAGCATTTCTCGATACCACTTTTTGAAATCATTGCTTCTACGTCAACAAAATGTCTACGCAAAAACTTTATTTATAAGCGTAGCGAAGCACGCCGGGCCTTCCTAGTTAAATTTAAAGCATGAATAGAACACATTGAAATTTCATCTATAATAATGATTGATGCATTATTAATATATGTGCCATGTACACTGTTTGGAGTTATATTTGGCATTGAATTCTCTAATAATGGAATTGGTAATTTAAAAACATTATGCAAAGTTCGCCCCCCAATCAAAAGAGTTGATGCAATACCACTGAAGGCAGTTACAATACACGAAAGATTTAGTGAATTAAATTTATGAATGATTGCCGTTTGAACAAAAGTTTTGCCACAAGCTGCATGAGCTGTCAAGAAAAAAGCTAAAGCATTCGGAGGAACATTCAAACCACAGATAAATGCAAATAATTGACGAAACTGTTTTGGTGATTGAATTTCTGAAGCTTCAAGTAAACATTCACGCTATTCATTATCATTTGTTGCAATACCTCGAGCTTCACATGCTGCAACAAAAGTAGGGTAGGGTACACCTTCATACATACGTAGATCAAAAAAGATTTTTGGACCACGAACATGCAACAGAAGTAAACGCATATGAAACAATTCTATATCTTTTGGAGTAACCATATATAATCGAGCAACAACTTTATCAGCCCCACGTTGTCTTCTTTTCCACGATTTACTTTGGTCATACCAAACATAATTAATTCTGTATACAAAAACTCATTAGCTAAATTATCAATGGAATTCAAATGGAAAAATGCTAACAATTTTGTTCTTGATACATTTGCGACTGTGCCAGCCATATTACCATTCCTGATATAAACATTTTGTCTATTAGGCAAATGACAATCAAGTCGAATAATTGTATGAGATTGAAAATGCATTGGAAATTCAAATATGCGCCAAGCAGCTTCAGTCGAACCAACATACCGTCCATTCAAAAAATCTTGAATTTCATTTCCACAATCGCATCATCATTATTCACTGCATTCTCTCCATTCACTCTCAATTCAACATTGGCAGAATCATACTCTTTATATACATACTTGTAAACATATTTCACACTTTTAACAGTCGTACATATTTCCACGTTAATATGACAATTGAATTTTGCAAGAAGATAAATATTATACGGAACAACATATCTATTATCAAGAGATGCACCACGTACATCAACACTCATACCATTATCACGTCGACGGTACAAAGGATAACCATTCACATATTCTTTAATATTTTCAGAAAAAGGTTTTGGAAATTATTACTACATTTACCACTCTCATACAAACAGAATTGGGATTTAGAGCACCACATGGTTCATGCATCATATGACGTTTCACATATTCATGTAATTTAGGAAAAAGAATGGGATCAGGGATTTCAGTACATACAAATTTATTAATCATTTCATTTCCATCAATTCTATCTTCATCTGACAAATTTAACAAAATTCATCATTTTTAAAAATAGCAACCACATCAGTTTGAACAGCATCATTAAACGACGAATATCACATTCTCTGTTAACTTTTATAACCATTGACACATCAGCAGTAACATTCTCAGGTCTTTCACAAAATTCATGCATTGATTTAAAAGAACGAACAAAAGGATTCACACGATCTAACTCAAAACCTATCTTACGCATAAGAAAAAATTCGAAATGAAATTTAAAACATAGAAAAACAATATGTACGTTTATTCACATTCAAAGAAATAAATATACTAACAGCTGAGAAAAATTAAATATAAAAAAGAATTACAAAATAAAGTTTTAAGTTTCGTTTTTGTTGTTCGTTGTTCGATAGCAATATATTTTTATATGTATGTAAACTTATAATGCATATGTATAGAAAAAGTTTTCCGTATATAATAACTTTTTTATTTATGATCGATTTGTTTGAATCCGGATCCCAATATAGGTTACACTAATATCAGTTAGCTGTGAAAATTTGAATTGAATCCATCTGCGAATAAAAAGCCTTATGCTCCACAAAGTTTTAATCTAGCGTATTAATATATAGAGAAGATTATATTAAATGTTTTTTTTTATGTTATACATACACTTAATACATTTTTCCTTGAAAATGGCTTTCAAACAGTATAGCCGAAACCAGTCGGAATAAAATATTTAAATTCATTTTAAATGAATATGTTTTTTATTTAAAATATAATTGAATATATATATTTGGATACATAAAATCAATCAAACCATAATTATACGACAATCCAATCAATTAACAAAAATATATATATATATATATATATATATATATATATATAATATATATATTATATATATATATATATATATATATATATATATATATATATTATATATATATATATATATAAATAAATATATAATATATATATATATATATATATATATTATATATATATATATATATATAATATATATATATATATATATATATATATATATATATATATGTATTATATATATATATATATATATATATATATATATATAATATATATATTATATATATATATTATATATATATTCCGCTGTCTTCTTTAGTATCAAATAAATATTATGTATGAAATTCATAATTTTCCTAACTAAAATCACTTAAGTACACAAATAAAACATTTAAGTTATACATCAACGATTAAATAAGTTTTACAGCTATAAAAAATAATTTTTAAAATTAGAATTAAACAAACTTTTTTCATTTAATAAAACAAATTTAATTAAAATCAACATTTTTCTTTAAAATAAATTGTATTAGACAATCCTTCACAAACGAATGTGTCTTCATCGTCTAATTCCGATCGACTGACACACACAATACACATATACTGCCACATCCAGTAAGTTTCGCTAATTATTTAATTTAAAAAAAATATTGTCATCAAAAAAAATTAATAGATCTCTCAACACGTGTTATAAAGAATTTTTAATCAAAAAAAAAATTCTGTCTGTCATGAATCAAACATTTTCACATGTTTATATTCGTAAAATTTAGTGAGAGCAAAAAATGCCATTGTCATGATAGAAGACAATATCCTTTCGATTTACCAATTCTGGATACTTTGTATTGCTTGCACTTATCTGGTCAATTGTTGACAGTTGATCGTTTGGTCAAGAAGTAACAGTTCATGAACAATTTCCTTCTAATCCCAATTACACACAACATCACCTTATTAGACGTCAATCCAGACTTTGGAGACATTTGTGGTTCATGCCTGCCTTTAACCGTGATCGTTTGATATTATCGTATTCAACTCATCTTTTATTACCCATGATGATTCGCTTCAGAAATGGAATCGCGCATAACATTCATGGGTTTTGCGTCCACCTTATTTTCCAAAAAATAGGGTGGACATATTTATTTAGGAAAATATTTATTTTCAAAAACATTCAAATAAATATCGAATTAATGGTTCCATATATCTGGCCACCAACACCATATAGTGAAAAAACGGCGGTTACTTTTTATAACGCAATTTCTTTTTCAAAAAGAAATAAGTTTAGTTAGAATGCGATATTTTTAAGTCAGCGATTAATTAATTGTAAGCGAAGCGTTGTTTCTTGTACATAAATTAGTGTTAATAAAAAAACTCAATTTTAATTGTGAATAAATGTTTTAAGTGCTATTGAGTAGAAATGTTTTGTGTTTTATTTTAGACGTTGTTTTTGGAGTCAAAAAAGGAATATTCTAGTTAAGAAATATTGTTATTTAATTATTTTGTCGCTATTGTGAAATGATAAAGGTATTGAATACTTAATAAAACTGATGTTACAGCCTGCTAATCAGTAGTTATTAGTAGTTTAGCAAGTGATTGGGGAAAACTTTCTTTTTGAACGTTCAAATGAAGAAACATATTTAAATCAAAATTGGACGAAATTTTCATATTTGAAAATCAAAGTATTAGAGCACGCCTACTCTTTAAAATTAGTCTTATCTTCCAGCACTGCAACGTACAAAATAGTTTCAAAAGTTTTTGGTTTGCTGTTTAGAAATTCATAGAAGTTTTAATATTGCTCAGAACGGGTGTATATGTTTTTACGTAAATCATTTGGTCTTTTCCTAACAGACAATTGTAATTACCAGAAAAAAATTTATTTGCCCTTACACAATTATCAATTTTAAAAGTTTATCCCTTTTTCAAGAAAAAAAATTAATCACCACAAAAATAGATTGATTGTACCCTGAAGGTTTATAATTATACGAATAAAAAACCTTAGTTGTTTCAATCATCAATTGATCTCTTGATCGTGTTCCGGCTAGCTTCAAGATAGCCACTTCTGAATTATTAATATTATATTCCGTGATCGATAATCATAAACTTTATGGAAATACCTTAGTGCTTTCTTTCAATTTTTGATAATTTTCAAAACTGATGATTGCCGGATGTCATTTTCTTCATTTTAATGATTGATAGATTAAGTGACCGACCGCTAAATAAAAACAAAAATGTAAATTTATCTTTTATTTTCTCATTTCTTTTCAGCATTTTTTTTTCTCATCAAACTACTTAAAGAAATTAAAACATAATATGATAATGATCTGAGGAGATATTTTATAAGTTTGAGATCGCGTTTATCAGTGAAGAAAAAAAACGACCAAGTTGTTTTTAATTTTTATAATTTTGTGTTGTTTTTTTAAGTTGTAGCTTTTGATTGAGTTTCCGGTCATTTTATAATTAAAGCACAAGAATTTTTTTTTCTTCTGTTAATTTTTCTTTCGTTTTAATATATTTGTATTTGTTGTGGATGCTGGTTGGACCGGCAATAGGTAATGATCAATGAATGATTATGTTTGCATTCTTGTGTAAAGTTTTTGTTTCTATTCGGTTTAATTAGTTCCATGAAGCTTTAAATATTTCAAGAGAATTATGGAAGAAATATTTATTTTAATTTATTATCATTATGCCCGGAAATGATTTAATTTTCATTCATGTCATTATAATAAATATTAAGTGTCGAACGTCCAACGTTAGTTATGAATAATTTAGAATTTAACTACTAGTGTAACTAAGGTTTATGGTTGACATAATTTCAAAAACGGCATCATTTAAATAAATTTCTGAGAACGATTGTAGTATACAGAAATGATAGCACAGTTATTTATATATTTTAGAAAGCTCTATCCAGAGTGACAATATAAACCGAACACGCGGCACAAAACGACGTCTGTTTTCCAGGTTAGGGACGGTTGTTACACATAGTCTTTTCCATTGTGTGACTTACTTACATAAAACATGGTGTGGGTAGCAAAACCTCGGTAGTAAATTGAAAAGAAGGGTCAAATAGTATCAAAATTTACGGTATGGGAGACGGACTACCAGTATCGGTGGCAGAAGAAAGTGAGCACTCTTTATATAAAGCTACAAGCGCAGAAAAGGAGGAACGTAAAAAGTCAATTTACATTGACATTGTCAGCAAGAAATCGACTAGATTTAGGCGTTTGAGACAAAATATCGATCAGCAAATCAATCGAGTACGTGACATAATGATCTTGTGGATAAAGTAGAGTTACTAAATACCAATACTAAAAAACCCTGTGCATTAATTGGCGACAGCGCTAAAATAACCAACACCAACGGTTGTAAGGCCAGCAGCTAGAGCGATAAAAAATTTTTTCGAGAAACGAAACTTTTTTTCGAACTTAAACACTGTGCCAGGCATTGTTTCCAAAAATGCAGCCAAGATAACGCAGAGCATTTTCCGTTTCATAAACCAAGGAGAAATTAAACGTTAAAACACTCGGGGTCACTGTAGAAGAATTTCTATGGTGCTGTAAAAAAATAAAAACAAAAACGGCATTGGGCCTTGATAGGATCCCAAATAGTGCACTATTTTTGAACTTAATGCAGTTCTGCATCGACGAAAGAACAGAGACTGAACTAAAATATTGGACTAAAATACTAGTACCATCTTGCAAAATAGACTTTTCTTTTGCCTGTAACTGTAAGAGAAGGCGGCTGCTCGTCATTTTAGATTCCGCAAAGTATGCTTAACATCAGTTGCTATCAACAAGATGAAAAGTCTAGTAAGTGGGGCAGTAAGAGACAAGAAAAAAAACTCGTCGCACTTTACGTAAACATACTTTGAACCTATCGACATCAAACCGATCTACAACGAATATTGGCAAACTACTTTAAAGATAGCATCTTGGCGTACTATACTCAAAAAGACCTCTGAAGCTTTAAATTAACCATGGGCATATGGAAATACTTTAGGGTTCCGTTATTGGTCCGTTGCTCTGGCACATAATGTACAATAAAGCTCTCAACCTTGGTGTCCAGCATGGAACAACGGTCATAGACTTTGCTGATGATATCGCAATCGTAACATTGACAATATTTTACCTGAAGCTGAATTGTTCAGAAGCAAAGTATTTGAGGAAATAATGATATGACTAGACTCTGTTGAACTGCAACTTTCTGAACTAAAGACAAAGTACACAGTACTAATCAGCAGTCACAAACAAAGGAGAAAAGATAAAATGAAAATTCATAAGATAAAATAAGAAAATATAATAATTACTCCAATTATTTGAGGTTTAGTTATCTAAGATTAGAATCTAAAAACCTAATTGATTATGCAAACCACGTCAAAAATGTCGAAGCTGGCATTTGTTCAAGTATGGAGCCAAACACGTTAATCTTAAGCGTAAATCAAAATCTCAACTTCCATCAAACATATTTTTCGATAATATAGAAAAAAGAAACAATGAAGAAGTAGCTGATGCATTGGCAGACTTCTTTCAAAACAATTTTTCTGATGATAAACCTAGTCTGGTTACTTAAAATACAAATAGTCTTGTTAACATATTTCAATTATCTATCACACCAGTAGAAGTGTATTTTGCTCTAAGTCAATTAAAACTGGTACAAATCCTGGTCCTGATAATATTCCAGTATTATTTTTGAACAAATGTGCTACATATTTAGCTCTCCCTTTATGCTTAATTTTTAACGCATCTCTATATCAGTGAATTTTTCTTCACAGTGGAAATCGTCGTTTGCAACTCCTATTCACAAGAAAGGTCCCATAAATGACATTATAAACTATTGACCCATTTCGATTTTCTCCCCAATTCCTAAAATTTTTGAGAAAATCGCTTGCGAAAAGCTATCCTTAACAATTTTAAAATGCATAATTGATCAGCATGGCATTATTAAAGGGAAATCTATTGAAACCAATTTGTTCTTATCTGCCGAATACATAAGAATTTTTTTAGATGCTAACGAACAAGTAGACGTTATTTTTACGGATATTTCGAAAGCCTTTAATCGAGTTTACCATAATAGATTAAGAGATAAATTGAGAAATTTTGGTATTCATGGTAATTTATTACGATGGCTAGATAATTATGTTAGAAACAGAACTCAACAAATTAAAATCAATGTTATTTTTTCAAAATAAATTAAGGTTTCCTCGGGTGTTTCTCGGGGTCCCCATTTAGGACCGTTGCTTTTTTTAATTTTTTTTAAAAGATGTAAATATTTGCTTCCAGAATAGTCGTTTCTTGTTATATGATGATGATTTGAAGACCTTTAAATCATTAAAGTCACTCGATGATGTCGTTCTCTTGCATGCTGATTTTGATCGGTTTGCAGAATATTGTAGAGTAACTGTCTGGAAATAAATGTTGGCAATTGTTTTAAATTTTCATTATCACAAAATAGGGCTCAGTCAAGGATCTAGGTGTCACTTTTACTACAGACATAAATTTTTCAATTCATATTGACTCTACTACAAACAAAATGTTCAATCTTGACATTGTTCTTAGAACTTGTAAAGATTTTTCATCATTTCGGCCAACGTTAATTCTTTATGCTACTCTTATTCGATCGCAGTCGGATTTTGCGTCACTTATTTGGTTTCCATTTCAAACAACTCATATACATAAATTAGAGAGGATTCAGTGTTAAGTGTTTATTTTATCGTGGGTTCTCTTAAAAGAATAGGGGAAACATATGACTATAATAGCTTTGTTGAATATTTGGAACACGATACTCTGGCAACGAGACTGAAGAAGTTGGATCTCAATTTTTTTTTTTCAATGTTTTTGGACCTAAAAATGCATGCAGTGAAGTACTCTCCTGCTTTAGTCTAATAGTTCCAAATCGCAGCCTTAGAACTAATCCCACTTTCTCCGATTCTAAGAGTAATACTAGTTTTAAATTTTTTAGCACGTCAAATTGTATAATCGTATACTTTATAATGACTTTTGCAATCATATAGATTTGTTTAATATTATGTCTCTGAACAAGTTTAAGAAACTCACTATTAATTTAGGACTTTAACCAACCTGTTTGTTTTTGTAAATTTGATTCTTTTAATTATTATTTTATCAATATTAGTGTTGGTTTAACAATATTAGTGTTAGTATATTCATGTTATTATATTGTAGTTTCCCTTTTATTTTATTTGTATTTAATTATAACTTCTAGTTTTAATTAAATTTATTTGTATTTTATCTACTGTACTTATTTTAATTTTAATTTGTCCATAATTTAAAAATCTAAAACTGTAAAATAACATAATATGAATTTTTCCACTGTCATTAGACTCCATATTATGGAAATGCTTTTACATTATATGGGATTTTTTGCATTAAATTTCTAGACAATACTTTGTGTGAATTCATAGAATGGGGAACATTTCTATTCTAATTAACATCCTAAGTCACGATTGTATAGTCATTATTGATTGTTTCCAATCAATGTGAAATCAATGGCTGACACTTGGTCAATTTGTAGTTCTATATGTATTAACATTAGACTACATTAAGGGAATTTTAAATTTATTTTGGATTTTTGAGATCAATTAAACTCAAGTAAGTAAAGAAGTAATTGGAATATTTTCAATTCAAAGGTATGGTTTGAAGTTTTTCAGAAAAAAACTACACTTCACATTTTACGTGTTTCGGATCGGATTCGAACCTACCCTCGTCAGTGCCCGGCTCGAATCCTTGGGCAGACACGCTATCGATTACGCCGTTGAGGCGATGACAATTTCAAAGTTGAAACTTCTTCATCACTTAATTATTTTTTACTTAAGTTGAATTTTTCCACTGTCATTAGACTCCATATTATGGAAATGCTTTTACATTATATGGGATTTTTTGCATTAAATTTCTAGACAATACTTTGTGTGAATTCATAGAATGGGGAACATTTCTATTCTAATTAACATCCTAAGTCACGATTGTATAGTAATTATTGATTGTTTCCAATCAATGTGAAATCAATGGCTGACACTTGGTCAATTTGTAGTTCTATATGTATTAACATTAGACTACATTAAGGGAATTTTAAATTTATTTTGGATTTTTGAGATCAATTAAACATAACATAATATTTAAACTAATTTATTTAAAAAAAAAATTAATTAAATTTGTTGAATTTTATATGCTGTATTTATTCTAACTAGGAGGGTCCGGCGTGCTTCGCTACGCTTATAAATAAAGATTTTGCGTAGACATTTTGTTGACGTAGAAGCAATGATTTCAAAAAGTGGTAATGAGAAATGCTAGCATATAATTTTTAATTTTTCTTTTTTAATATATGAATGAAAAATAATCAGAACTCTAGCTGATCAGTTCGGATATATGAAAAATTAGCGATCAAATAAGTTTTCAAGTAAGCTTATTTTATCTCTAACTTATTTGATCGCTAATTTTTCATATATCCGAACTGATCAGCTAGAGTTCTGATTATTTTTCATTCATATATTTAAAAAGAAAAATTAAAAATTATATGCTAGCATTTCTCGATACCACTTTTTGAAATCATTGCTTCTACGTCAACAAAATGTCTACGCAAAATCTTTATTTATAAGCGTAGCGAAGCACGCCGGGCCCTCCTAGTAACAAAATAACATCGTATCGTTTTTGTGAAGAAAAAAAATATAAAAAACAGAACAAAATTTTCACATGCATTCACATCAATGTACATAAGAAGACTAATATAAAATGTATAAAAGAATAACAAAATAACATCGTATCGTTTTTGTGAATGGGGGGGCCGTTAAATTCAAAGATACATTTTAATTCGTCTATAACTTTTTTATTTATGATCCGATTTGTGTGAAAAATCTTTAAAATCTAAGTTACACTAATATAAGTTAGCAGTAAAAATTTGAAATGAATCCATCTGCGAATAAAAAAGCCTTAGGCTCCTCAAAGTTTTTTTTTAGCGTATTAATATATAAGATTTTATTTTCTCCATAATTTAAACAACTAAAAACTAAAACTTTAAATACCATAATAATCAAACTAATTTAAAACTATCAATTAAACACAATAGTACATTATGATGCAAGGACGCAAAGCTAAGGCTTTTGGACGTATGTGGAGTTTGCGAATCGAGGCGCCAGCCGAGATTTGTACCCACATTAAGTCCAAAATACTATTTTTTACTCGCCGCAAGCAAAATATTTGAAGAAAATGGTTTAATCTAAATTAAAATTAAAAATGTTATAAATTTTGAAATAAAAGTATATTGAACAAGTAGGCTTTGGCCAAAATATTTGTAATACCTTTTCAAGCAAATCGAATAACTATGACGACTAAGAATAACAAATATTTTAATTGGATTAGAAAATTTGGAATCGAAAGGTTGCTTTGATAAAAATTTCTATTCTTTATAGAATTTAAACATGTGCATATGTATGTACATTTGTTTTTTACTTTTTTGGACGTAACTATGACAACAAAATATTTGGTTCAAAAGTGACACTTTGAGGCCGCAAATCACACTAATAAAGTAACACTTTAATATGTAGACGAATAAAAAATTATTTTATAATTTTTTTGAAGTATAAAATCTTTAAACAATATTTTAAAATTAATTCATAAATGCATGTTAGTCCTGTTTTGTATTTTACTGCTAATAATTAAATAAATAAATAAATGAAATAAATAACATAACAATAAAAATGGGCAAAGCCAAGCACGTCATTTAGTCTAAAGAATCTATTAACTACCTTGGTGTCATGCTGGATCACAGACTGAAATTTCAGAAAAACAACGCAAATAAAATGACATTCAAAGCATATACAGCTCTCTCAAAAGTTCTGTAGAATATTGGTGACTGCAGCATATGGGGAAAAAATATATTTAATTTGTCGAAACATGAATTTCACAAAGTTTTTCTCAAAAAAAATTTCATTTGAAATTTTTTTCTAGAAGCAAAAACATGAAATTCGAAACGCCAGCTCTTCTATGAAATTAAAATTCCAACTCTTCTATAAATTTCCGATTAGTCTTATTTGGTAAGAAAAATTTCAAATATTTGAACAATCAAACGTTTAATCGAAACTTTCTTGAGGTTTTGATTCCACACTATAAAGTTGCACTTGGTAAAGGTATAGTCGTAGGCTTAGTGCTTAAATTTGTAAAATATATTTTTTGTATTAAAATATACTATTAATAATATTAAATGATCGCTACAAGTATTTAAAGCAAAATTAAATTTTAATCAAGTAGGCCTTTAGTAAATAACTTTTAAGACTAAGAGAAAAAAATATAGTCCTACACTACATTGAAAAGATATAGCACATTAAGTTTGCAAACAAGAAAAGTCAGACAAGTGCGAATAAAATTCGCTCGTCAAGGGTTCCGTGAATGTAAAGAAAACAATATCAAAATAGTTTACATAAAGTTGTGTTGTAAAGGGTTTATATTGCCAGACCATAGACACATAAAAACTAAATGGTTCATCGTAAATATCAATAGTTAATGTCACTCTCATCTAAATTGATCGAAATGATATAAAAAATATTACTTTAGGTTAAATGATATCCATAGCTATTTATGGTAGCTAAGGAACGACTCAATTCTGTTAAACAACGACGAAATTTGGGGGTGGAGTGGTGTTAACGCTAAAAATAGGACTTTTTTGACAATAATTCAAAAACTGTGCATCGCAAGATTCTAAAATAATTGTAATGTTTCTTAATTTTGGTGTTCTTTCAAATGACACTCATGCGAGCCAAAAAACCTTTTTTTCACGATTCCCCACTCCTATCCCCTAAACACGTAGAATTAAAACGACTTGAGGCTTCGCTGTATTTTTCGTTAAGGGTTTATCAAATTTCCTATCTCTATGAATTTTTTCAAATTTTTCTGTCAATCAACGAAGAAACGTATAAGGGGGGGGGGGGACCAACCTTTTGTTGCACTTTTTTGAGAATAATTCAAAACGGTGCATCGCAAAATTCTAAAAAAACTGTATTGTTTTTTAATTTTGGTGCTCATGCGGGTCAAAAAACAATTTTTCACCTTTCCCCACTCCCATCCCCTAAACACATAGAAATAAAATCACTTGAAGCTTCGCTATATTTTTCGTGTTCCATAGAATTATAGGCTCATCGCTTTACTAAAATTTTCAGTTCTTTCTATAGCAACAATTTTTTGGTGTTAGATTACATAAGTT
The DNA here is from genome assembly GCA_963693315.1 of Diogma glabrata. Lineage (NCBI taxonomy): Eukaryota > Metazoa > Arthropoda > Insecta > Diptera > Cylindrotomidae > Diogma > Diogma glabrata. The sequence continues at coordinate 165,202,242 of OY856187.1, forward strand.
CGACATTTGAGTCGGTGCTTGAAAAACAACGTATAATTTTAACAATATTTAAAATTAACAAAAGATCAATGTTTGACTTAAACAATAGCATATTAAACAAATATTAACCCTAAAATAATTGCAGGTTATCGAACTTACCATTCAATTAAAACTCAACATTTTCTAAAGTTATACAAGAAATTTATTAAACCAATAATTATGAATGGATTACAAACGTGGATCTTAACACAAACTAACAAATCACATCAATCTGATTTGAACCTTGAGAATTTACGCCACCTTTTAGGCCCACTTATGGCATACAATACAATACAATATACAATAGATAGTAAAGGACCGTGATAATTTTAAAAATAAAGTTCTTTCTTTTGGATAACTGGTTATATTCACTCTAAAAGAGTTGCAAAATTAAGAATTGCTCTAAGAATCAGTACAAAGGATGACATGAGTAAAAATGTACACGCCAGTCCCACTCAATATTGCTATTCGGGTTAAAAAAGCTTTATTTCACCTTACCATTCCTACCCTTTCAAAACGATTAATAAATATTTGATACACGGGGGGACGGTCTGAACTTTGAACATTTTTGATCATAATTCAAAAACTGTGCACCGCAAAATTATAAAAAAAATTGCAATGATTTTTAAATTAGGTGCTCTTTCAAATGATTTTCCATTCGCTTGGGTCAAAAAAAGTTTTTTTTTACCCTCTCTACCCCGGTGCCCTAAACACACAGAAATATAATTATTTGAGACTTCGGTATAATTTTCATACAAAATTTACCAAATTTCCTAGCTCTGTGAATTTTTTCAAGTTTTTCTGTCAATCAGTGTCGAAACGTAGGGGAGGGAACGGTTTGAATTTTGCACTTTTTTGTCCATAACTCAAAAACTGTGCACCGCAAAATTATAAAAAAAATTGCAATGATTTTTAAATTAGGTGCTCTTTCAAATGACACCCCACTCGCTTGGGTCAAAAAAGTTTTTTTTTTACCCTCTTTACCCCGGTCCCCTAAACACTCAGAAATATAATTATTTGAGACTTCGGTATAATTTTCATACAAAATATACCAAATTGCCTAGCTCTGTGAATTTTTACAAATTTTTCTGTCAATCAGTGTCGAAACGTAGGGGGGGGGGAACGGTTTTAATTTTGCACTTTTTTGTCCATAACTCAAAAACTGTGCACCGAAAAATTCTAAAAAAAATTGCAACAAATTCTAAATTTTACCCTCTTTACCCCGGTCCCCTAAACACTCAGAAATATAATTATTTGAGACTTCGGTATAATTTTCATACAAAATATACCAAATTGCCTAGCTCTGTGAATTTTTACAAATTTTTCTGTCAATCAGTGTCGAAACGTAGGGGGGGGGGAACGGTTTTAATTTTGCACTTTTTTGTCCATAACTCAAAAACTGTGCACCGAAAAATTCTAAAAAAAATTGCAACAAATTCTAAATTAGGTGCTCTTTCAAATGACACCCCACTCGCTTGGGTCAAAAAAGTTTTTTTTTTACCCTCTTTACCCCGGTCCCCTAAACACTCAGAAATATAATTATTTGAGACTTCGGTATAATTTTCATACAAAATATACCAAATTGCCTAGCTCTGTGAATTTTTACAAATTTTTCTGTCAATCAGTGTCGAAACGTAGGGGGGGGGGGGAACGGTTTTAATTTTGCACTTTTTTGTCCATAACTCAAAAACTGTGCACCGAAAAATTCTAAAAAAAATTGCAACAAATTCTAAATTTTACCCTCTTTACCCCGGTCCCCTAAACACTCAGAAATATAATTATTTGAGACTTCGGTATAATTTTCATACAAAATATACCAAATTGCCTAGCTCTGTGAATTTTTACAAATTTTTCTGTCAATCAGTGTCGAAACGTAGGGGGGGGGAACGGTTTTAATTTTGCACTTTTTTGTCCATAACTCAAAAACTGTGCACCGAAAAATTCTAAAAAAAATTGCAACAAATTCTAAATTAGGTGCTCTTTCAAATGACACCCCACTCGCTTGGGTCAAAAAAGTTTTTTTTTTACCCTCTTTACCCCGGTCCCCTAAACACTCAGAAATATAATTATTTGAGACTTCGGTATAATTTTCATACAAAATATACCAAATTGCCTAGCTCTGTGAATTTTTTCAAGTTTTTCTGTCAATCAGTGTCGAAACGTAGGGGGGGAACGGTTTTAATTTTGCACTTTTTTGTCCATAACTCAAAAACTGTGCACCGAAAAATTCTAAAAAAAATTGCAACAAATTCTAAATTAGGTGCTCTTTCAAATGACACCCCACTCGCTTGGGTCAAAAAAGTTTTTTTTTTACCCTCTTTACCCCGGTCCCCTAAACACTCAGAAATATAATTATTTGAGACTTCGGTATAATTTTCATACAAAATATACCAAATTGCCTAGCTCTGTGAATTTTTACAAATTTTTCTGTCAATCAGTGTCGAAACGTAGGGGGGGGGAACGGTTTTAATTTTGCACTTTTTTGTCCATAACTCAAAAACTGTGCACCGAAAAATTCTAAAAAAAATTGCAACAAATTCTAAATTAGGTGCTCTTTCAAATGACACCCCACTCGCTTGGGTCAAAAAAGTTTTTTTTTTACCCTCTTTACCCCGGTCCCCTAAACACTCAGAAATATAATTATTTGAGACTTCGGTATAATTTTCATACAAAATTTACCAAATTTCCTAACTCTGTAAATTTTTCCAAATTTTTCTGTCAATCAGTGTCGAAACGAAGGGGGGGGGAACGGTATGTTTTTGACAATAACTCAAAAACTGTGCACCGAAAAATTCTAAAAAAAATTGCTATGATTTCTAAATTAGATGCTCTTTCAAATGACACCCCACTTGACCACATTTTAAATAGTGTTTTTACCCCTCCTCATTTCCACCCCTTTAATAAATCTAATTATGAGAATATGACACTTTTTTATATTTTTTATTAAAACTGTACTAATTTTTCTATCATTCCAAATACATTTGAAAATTTTCGATCAGTTAGATTCGGAGCTAATCGAGTTAAGAAAACGCGAAAAAAACGTAATTATTCAGAATTATACAAAAAATGGTGAGGTGTAAAATTCCAAAATAAATTTTTAAGAAATGCTGAAATGAAGCCCTTTCATATGATACCCTACTTGAATCTATAAAAAAATCTATTTTCTCAAAGGTCTCACATCGAACCCCTGTAAACCAAACGAAAACCACTTTAGTTTTATTTGTATTCGTAATTTCATGTGGACAGATTAGTTTTATACACATGCCAAATTTCAAGTCCATAGCATTTATAGTTTACGAGATAATCGATATAATGTGAAAAACTCGTTTTACTCTCACCAATAGTGTTCCGTATAAAAAACGGAACCCTAAAAATTATAAGAAGAAATAAGGTGGTGTTAAACAGAAACAGAAACGCTTGCAACATCTAAGTTGTTTTAGAAACCTGAAAACAAAATTATTCTGATTTTAGTCTTTGATGTAATCGAGAATCGAAAATTTCAATGATTAAAACATAGCGATTAGTAGTTTATATTGAAAACCTAATTGTTGTTAGTATAACTAAAATTATTGAACGAAATTTTTGCAGTAATTTGATTGAAATATAAATAGTTCTCGAACATCGAAATAGGTATGAAACAAGATTTAATGAAAAGAAAGAGACAACTCTATTTCGTAGTTGATACCCACCATGATGTCACAAAACAAAATAGTTGTAGTATTACATTTTGGATATAAATTCTGAGAGATCATACCTTTTTTGAATTTATCAAACATAAGATTTTTTATTTTGTAAAATATATTTTGCTGATATTATAAAAGGTAGATATGTATCATATTATATTACTAAAACTTTGGACCCGGTTCACGTGAAATTGATAACTTAAAATCAATTTTTCGATTCCTGCCAATCCAGGATGATCCACATGTTATTGTTTGAAGGGGCTGGCGAGCGTGGGATTCTTGTTCAAGTGACTATGATCTTTAGTATCATAATTATTTTCTTCTGTCACCCGGAATGTTTGAAAATCTCTTATTCTATAAATGATAAATAAAATTTTCTATATACTAATTAAATAAATAAATATTTTTTCTTAAATGAGTAGATATTTCTAGATATAAATAAAAAAACAACATTTAAATAATTTATTTAAAGTAAATAAATAACTGTTTTTTTTTCATATAAACAAATAAATAAATTAAATAAATATTTTTAGGAAAAAATTGTAGATTGTTGTAAGTATTAACTACGACATATCGGTTTTTCTTTCTATCTCTTTCTTTTTTCTTGTTGTATATTGCACGTTTGTTTGTTTATTAAAATGCTCGTCATTTTACCAGTCGATCATACGTTCTTTGGTCTAGAGAACACTAAATTGGTGGTCGAGTTGGGGGGAACGCAAGCTGAAGAAATTGGGCGGCGGAACTGAGAGAGTATGCTGTGAACCCAGCCTTACCGCTGTTAAATTCACACGCGAAGAACCAGATAATGGAATCAGAATTAAAAGCGAAGGCAAGCATAATGATTGTTAAGGAAGTTAGAAGCTTACGTAATCCGGTTGGAAGTTCATTTTTAATTGGCTTCATGAACCAAGTGAGACCCATTATGGAAAAAGGGGGGTGGATTAGGGAAACGGCAAAATCTTCAGGAGGGGCGCAGATTTGTGTGGACTTAATTACAATCAGCATGGTAAACCTTGGCATTGCTGCTGCAACAACAAGAGGTTTGCCAAAGAAAGCAAAACATTCAAGCCCCATAACAGTCACCGTAATTTCCACGAACTGATTGGTCAATACCAATAATCATGCAGCCCCATGCCCATGCAGATTTTTTTTGCTGATAAAAACTTTTATTATAAGTATCATGGCTCCTTAATGTGATCGATGTTTTTATCCAAAAGACCTTAGAAATTTGGCAAAACCCAAGCAGGGTTTGCCGGACTTTGATATTCGGCCAAGCACTGGCCCATTGATTATTAACAGGACTTGGCTATTGTTTTTGGGCCAGTACTAGAACCATTCATCGGCTGTTTTATGGTTAACAGAAATGAGCCTGTATACAGTTACCTTTGAACGACCAAGCATTTGCTCATGGAAGGTAAACAGTGCTTGGCAATTTTTATTGGACCATTACTGAAACCATGAATTGGCCAATCTTTAGTTTATAGAAAATAGCCAGTACACTTTACATTAAATGGCCAATCGATGGCCAATTAATGGTTAACATTAATTGGCTATTGTTATTGGGCCAGTACAGCAGCCATTAATTTGCCGATCTATATCATTTTTTTTTAATTTCATTAGAGTATTATCCCTTTAAGAAATATATAGTTTGAAAAATTTCACATATAAAGTTTAGTTATCGCTTCTCGGCTGAAAGACTATTACCGCATTCACAGCGACATAGCAAATTAGTAGATGCAATTTAAATCTGTGCTGTAAATACTTTTTATTTTAAAATCTTGCAACTATTTTGATATCTAGGCTTACTACCATTACAAACGATTCAAATACTTACGATTCAAATTACAATCTACGTTTTAAACTCATAGTAAATATGCCAAAATGCAAATTATAATATACTATCTACTAATTTGCTATGTCGCTGTATATGATGATATTGAATGCGGTATATGATGATATTGAAAAGGTTTTAAATTTTTGTTCATTTCTATTTTATTTTAATTATTTATTTAAATAATTTATTTAAATTTACATATGACAATATTATTTTATATTTTGTTTAATGGCCGAGTACTGGCAGTCGTGATTGCCAGTACTCGGCCATTGTTGCATTACTGGGCGCCAGTAATAGATCGTTACTGAACCGGTTGTATGGGAACTTTTGAATTTTTTCCGTCATTTTTATTTCATTTTAAATTATTTTGTATTTAATTTATTTAAATTTACATATGATAATATTTTATATTTTTTTAACGGTCCAGTCATGGTTGCCAGCACTTTGCCATTACTACAATACTGGTCATCATTATTGGTCCGTTACTAGGCCAACTGTACAACCTTGCATGTGCCATTGCTGTTGTTTTTCTCTGGCCCATAAATGGCAGTCATTTATTGTCCGAAGTTATCATCCAGTAGAATTATGTTGATGGCCCAGTCGTGGTTAACGGTACTCGCCCATTGCTGCATTACTGGTTGCCAGTAATGCCAGTGTTAAAATAAAAATGGTCATTTACCAATAAAAATTTATATTACTCACTAAAAAATAAACAATGAGGATGAAGTCCTAAGTAGTTAATTCGTCAATTTAATTTTCACAACAATTAAGGAGTTCGTGTTATATTCCCGACAGTAAGCTTACGAAATCAGCACAGCTGGAAAATTTAATTGGCGCAACATTGTGAAATTCAAGTTTCAAATTTTTTTTCTAATTATAAATTACTTACTTAAATTACTTAAATTACTAAAAAGCTAATTAAATGAAGTACAAAAACGACAACTTTATTTATTCAATTGTAACTTTTTAAAGCTGGGTAATTGAATTCGAAGTAGCACATACCAGTCAGTTAGTCAAATTTTTGAAACCCTATAGCTTGTTAACTAAACTTTATGCTATAACCACATTTTGTATCTGGATCGAGGGAATATATATAACATAATCAAATATCACAAATTGACTGCATCATTGCTTTACGTAAAATACCTCATATAAGATCGTTTTTCGTTCATACTTTATTAAATCTGATCTGTGCATCATTTTATCAGATAAATAATACAACCCAATTTCCTGTTATAGGGCAGATTTTATTTGAACTAATATGACCTAGTTCTCACTTCATTTCAATTTTCTTAATCTACACACAAAAATATGTCAAAATATTTAAAACTAAAAATATTTGCTAAGTTTACAATTACCACATTATTTCCTGAAATCAAAATACGATGCTTCTCTCACATTTAATTTTTGAAGTGAAAACTTTTTTAGCCGCGTTATGCAATTTTGTATGGAGTAAAATTTATATATTTATTCATTTTTAAATCTGGAAAACATTTTTATATATGAAATATATCTATCATTTTTTAACGTTTCAAATTGCGTTGTGAATATCGCGGTCGTTTTTTAGGTCCGTGAGTTCAATTCCTGGTGTGGTACATTTTTTTATTTGTTTGTTTTTTAATTTTTATTAAAATTTTTTTTTTTTTTCATGAATTCATAAATATAATGAAAATTTCTTTTTACGAATTTTAAAAAATTGATCTATAATGCAGTTTTTTAAAGTTATATTGCTACTGTCTCTTGCAATTTGCATTCGAGTCATCATGCTAAATAAATGGTGAATATATATAAAATAGAAAGTATGTCTGTTTGTTCTTTATGCAATAATACATTAATCATCATGAAAATTTGGGAAGTTGTTGTGTACACTTAATTTGATAATTACTTAACTATCGTTTTAAACGGTAGTTTGCTTTGATCAATGTTTTTTTTGTTGAACATAATTTTTATGAAATTAAAAATAACGTAAGAAAGATAGTATAACCTGAAACAATTACATTTGTATATCAAAATTATATGTATTGGAATTCAACATATGTTACAAATTTTATCATCTTCACCAAAAATGTTGTTGGTTGGGAATTGTATGTAATACATGTTTCTAAAATTAAGTGAAGACTTAAAACTTGTTACTTGATACTTGATAACATCGATTATATCGATCTAAAGCTCACAATTACGAGACGGAAATCGCATAAATTCTATACAAAGAAGTATAGCTTATGTATGATTAAACATGGATGGCAATCATGATAAATAAACTAATTAAAAATGGTGGCACTTAGCCGATAGTGATTTGCAAACGGCAACAATGCGCATTAATACCAATGAATTTAATTAGCTTTCCGCAGGAAGATATGTAAAATCTAAATACGTTGATCTATGGGTATGACAACCACGTGTACTTTAGTCCCTGCTATTGGCATATGCGTTATCTTGAGATATCGAATACCATTGGCAATAGCAGTGTAATCTCATTAGCCAAAGTGATATCTTAGGGGTGCTGGCGGATGAAGTATTTTCAATCAACGATACCATCCCTTACTCTAAGTTATGGTATATTCCTTGATGATTATTTTTTTTAAATAAAATGTGTTTGGTAGTAGAAATTACAAGGTGTTTCACAACAACACAAAAAAAACTTTTAAGAACAAGGTAGGCATGCTTTCCACAACAACATGCTTTCTAAGGTGTTGATAGACGCAAATTTTTTTATGATATTTTTTGATTATTTTAAATATAAAAATGTTTATAATAGTTGGTTGGAATATTGATAGATGTGAAACCTAGAATAATTTTAATGATTTTAATTTAAACATTCTGAAATTATAATTTGCAATGCTACAATAATTGGAAGATACAAAGAAACACAGCTATTTCACAGATTTAAGTTTTCACTTCTGTCGGCAGTCCTTAACAGTTTAAGGCGTTGTCTTCCTAACGATTATTTCAGATCAACCTGCTTGATTCTGGTAAAAACAGATCTGAGTTTCAACAAGTTCCTTATTCGTAATAAATTCATAATTTTAGTAACAGATGAACAGATTTAAACTTCCAGAAAGACAACAACATGTATCAAAAAACTACGTTAGAAGTTTTGGGCATAGACTTAATTCAAAATGAACAAATCGCCAAACTTAAATTTAAATTCAAGTTGAAAACTCCCAATTAAGCTCAAGAGTAATTATTTAAAAAGAATTAATCAAGCAAAAACTTTTATCTCAAACATCAAGTCATATCTGTTCCACATTCATTTCATTGAATTGCTTTAATAAACCCATCGTTGTAAAATCGCGAGTTTTAATTGGCTAATATATTTCATCCAATCCTACTCCTTGTTTAATTCTCAATTGATATTCCGTATTCCATCATCATCCATCCGTTGAATAACCTCAAAAATTAAGAGCATAAAACACTTGAAACCTATAATTTACAATTCAAGAAAAACAAAAAATCACAAAATTTGTTAACAATTTTTATATTTAAGGTTTTATTCCTTCAAGCAAATTGGCTTCCTTTTTCTTAAATTATAATTTAATTGGATTTTAACCACAAAAATAACTTTGATTTATATAATTTAATTCCAAAAGTAAAAGTAGTTTTCCGGTTTTAATTTTCTTTACAAAAATTTTCGTTTAGTTTTAATAATGATAGCATCAACAACATTCAACAACAAATAACATCAAATGAATACTTGCATTGCAGTTAAAAAGGATTCAGCTACCAAAAGTTCAGTGAGTTAACGATAATAAAAATAAAATAATGGATTTTCTTACCAAAAAATTTGTAAGAATATAAATTGAAAATAATAAATTATATTGGTAATTGCTTAAAGGTTTGATTATATTTGATCGTTTTACATACTTTGATATTGATTATGAAATACAGAATAGCTGAAAATTATTGTGTAATATAATAAGCAGGAAAAAGAAATGCAGGTGTTTTGATTGTTAAATTGGGATGGGTTTAAAATTAGTATTAACAATCGCTTAAAGTGTTTAGGAGTCAAATAGATTTATGGTTGGTTTATATATGCGACTTAACTTCACTTGTTTGTGTCAAAAACTTATAAACAAATTTTCTCTCTAATGTCGAACTGTGTCTTAGGCTCCATGCACATGCTCTGGAAAGCCAGCTAGCTTATATTAACGTAAGAGTTTTGGGCAGGAAGCCAATTGTTTTACAATCGTTCCAATATAAGCATTCTGGCTTACTACCTAGCGTACATCTTCCCTAACCTTCTGGATTTCCCTTCGGCTCTTAAAACATTCTCATAGCTCGCCCAACCTTTCGAAACGGTAAAATACGCGTCTCCAAGAAATGTTTTTTTTTTTCCAAAATTGTTCAGGTACGGTTTATCTTTGACATATGAAAGTATGTTTGACCATTACAACTGAATGACAAAAAGTGACATTAGAACCGAATAAACATGCTACTTTTTCTCCTGCACCAGCTTTAAAATTGATTAATTTTGGATTCAATAATTACTTATTAGGTCACTTGAAGAATTACGATTATGAAGTATTTTAAATTAGGCAATAATCAAATATTTGAGTACGTAAGGCCGGCTTTAGCCATCATATATTTTATGCTATAAAAATATAAAAAAGTAATAAAGGAATAATAAAAGGAAAAATAAAAATAAATGGAATAAAAGACAGTTTTGATAACCGTTTTTGTAAGTATGAAAATAATTAAGTTTTTATTGTAAAACAGATTAAAAATAATTAAATTGGATTGTAATTGTCACCCAGTTAATTTGTGAATAAAATATAAATTATAATAATCGTTAAAATCTTTCTGTATTAATTTTTTTGATTGCGAGGTGATGTGTAGTTAAGTGTTTCTTTAGTGCTTTTTTAATGAAATTCGTCCAAGTATACTACAGATTTTATTTGCAATTGAAGTGAGAAGTCATGTTCCTTTTTGGAATATAAAAAGGCTAATTATTTGAGCTTTATGTATAACCATTATAACACAATAATAAAAAGTCGGTTAAGTGTGAATATATTTTGCTTGTCGAGGGTTCCGCATATTATGTATAAAAAACAGTATTTTTTAATGGGTTGAATCTTACCTATAGCATGTAAATGGAAGACTAATAAAAACGCATAATATATATTGAGAATAACATTATCATTTGTTGAAGCTTCAAATACTGGAGGTTTTATCTAAGTAAATTTCTTTTTAGCAAATAGTTGGATATACCCAGTTTTGAGAATGTTTTTTTGAATCTTCCAGAAATTACTTTTTTTACAATAGCTTTATACCAGTCCCACAACAAACGTAACCCAAACTTTTTTATTTACTGACAAAAATTGTGGACGAGATCAGAGCAAAGTTCCCTAATTGTGAGGTTATCGTTACCAGTAACTTCAACGTCCACAACAAATCATGGTTGGAATTCTCTAAATCGACCGACGATGTTGTCAATAGTGGAGAACTGGCATAAATTTTTATCGCGTTTTAGGGCTTATCCCAAATTGTTAAAAACACAACTTTCACGCCCGTCTCCCCGTGATGGCGGTGATAATAGTTTTCTTTTAGATTTCTATCTTACCACAATACAAGATATTACGATTGTTGATGTCGCGAAAGGTAGTATTGGAAATTCTGATCATTATTTAATTTCATCAGTTATCAAAACTGATTTACTTAAACCTACAGCAACCAAACCCCGTAAAACATTTCACTACTCAAAAGTGGATAAGAGTGGTCTTCAAAATTTTTCTATGATTTCCCTTTCGACCGTCATTGTTTTTACCCTGACAATGTAAATGTTTCTGCTCAAAACTTTACAGAAACTATCTAGTTTTCTATCAATAAATTCGTCCATTTCTCCATAGTAAAACCCAAACAAAAATACTTGTTTAAATATAATTGTAATGGGTATCGAGCCTATTTTTTAAAAATAAAACACATTAATTGTTTTAATAAATTTGTTTTTCGACGTTTCGGCAAAATTCCTTAAATGTGTTTTTTGTTTTATATAATATTTTTTTCATTTGACGAATGTTATCTAACATTTTTTTGTTGTATGTTTTTTTAAATATACTTTCTTTTTGGAAAATGGCAAAGGAATTTGGCCAAAACGTCGAAAAACAAATTTATTAAAACAATTAATGTGTTTTATTTTTAAAAAATAGGCTCGATACCCATTACAATTATATTTAAATAATAAACATAAGCCTACAAAATAATAAAATAAAAATACTTGTATTCCAAAGCTGCCAAAGCGGCACTTAGAAACAAACGTAGATCATTTAATATATGGATTCATAACAAACCCTGACCGAGGCATTTGCATTTTGGCTCGTGCAATGAAAACTTTTTTTTAATTAGTTTTTTATCAGTTGGGGTTTAATAGCTGAAACAGCTAGTTGGTTTTTGGATACTTGAGTTAGTTTTGGGATATGAAGTGAAAAAGTTGAGTTGGGGCATTGATTAGGAAAGAGTGATTTTTAGAATTGTGAAGAAAAAGTGAAGTTGATGAATGTTAATTGAGTTGACCAGTAGTGAGTTAATTTTTAGATATTGAGTTGGATAGTTGAATTGGAGTTAAGTTAAGTAAAGTTTTTTCCAATTGTTTGGTAGCTGAAGCAGTTGAGCGGTTTTGAGGATGGGAGTGTGCTAATATACGTTTTAATTTAATTTCATGTGCAAGTTTCAAACTCAAAAGAAAACGAAATTGTGTGAATTATAAAAATTGTTAAATGATAAATGCGCTTTTCGCCGTAATAAAAACATGACAGAATGTCAATTGTTGTATTATTAAATAGCTCATATAAAAATACCAATTATCACTGAATCAGTTTTATTATAGAATAAAAATGTTTTTGGTGAAATTTCACATTAAATTAAAACTATTAAAATTAAAAGGAAAAAAAATTTTGTGAAACATTAAGTGTTTGTATTTATTGAGGCTACTGTTGACAATTGGTGAAACAAAATAAAAGGATTTGGGAAGTGAAATGTGAAGAACTATAACCATAACCATAACCATAATGATGTTATTAGTTGTGGAGAAATCAAGATCGGTGGAAAGGAGCTGCGATGGAGTTAACTAGGAGTTTTTTATTGGAGACTAGTTGAATGAAGACAGCGGCATCATATGCAATAATCAATAGTCAAGATAAGTGTTTTTTATGTTCTTTTTTTATATAACGCATTTGGTTATTGGTAATGATCATAGTTGATCTTTTGATATCGTAAGATGGTAATTAGAATAAATATGGCAGAGTTGTCCCATGGCAGATCTCTCTTCTGGAGATCCTGGGTGGTGTTCTTAGGCTCGCATTTCGTTTAGTAGTTTGGTTATTATAAATTTCTTGTAAAAAGTTTGGTCGGAAGAACCTTCCATCACTCGAGCTAGTAGCAGGGTACATTGCGTGCACGACAAACTGGTAGACCTGCACGGACCACCAGACCAGACCTCCTATTATAACTAACTGGATTATTGGAAACTCAATTTTAGCTTCTTTAAAGCTATATAATTTTTTGGATTTATATATAACTTTCTTGGCTTGACTGTCTAGGGTTAGTGAATTTATATATATTGTTTATCAAAAACCAGAATAAATGTAAATACTTTATAGAGTACACTATAACAACTAAGCTATATTTGTGTGTTGGATGAATTATTTCAACAAACAACAACTTTAGAAGACCCGAATTAGACCAAACAAATAAAAATTGGTTAAAATGAAATAAATTCTATCTCTAGTCTGATTTCAGACCTTCTAAAATATTTTTCATTATAAGCCTTTTTTTTCGTATATATTCCCTAAATGAAAGTAGACTCTCAACAAGTGTCCATCATCTGTATTTGAGTAAATTCACCCAATGGCCGAATTTCACTTGAAGACTTAAATTTAATCGACTAGTTTTTATATAGGTCATCAACCTTAGAGTGTTTTCCAATTTATCAACCATATTGGTTTAGTGCCGGTACAGTTTGACCTAGATGAGAGTCGAACCCATGTGCTACGAATTCAACTCCTGTGTGCTAACTAATCCAAACAAAGTGTAATTATTTCATAAATATTATGAATTCTGATTATATTGATTTCTATATTGAATTATTATCACTTTTATAAATCTTTCGATCATGGATCATAAAGCTGTATAATCTTTTTTTATTATCTGGAAAAACTGTAGGTCAGAGTCCTTTAATTATATAAACAATTCTTTAACATACCGCTGTAGAATAGAATCGGACAGTCATTCGCATGTAAATTGGGAATTGAGAAAAAGTGCGCAATAAATGAGATAAAGAAATATTTTCTAATAATAATTTGTTATGTCCTGCGACACGGAACCATAATTATAAAAAAATTTTAATATTTTTTTCCAATTTCTGTTTCACAATGTACCGGAGTATGACTCCAGGATAGCTTTTAGGATTAGAATTCATTAATCACAAATCATTTACTAATTAATATAAGTCTCCACTGAATTCATTTTTTTGGCACAACAATGTATCATACTGGTCGACAACGCGGGTTATTTGCTGCAAGTTGTATATTCTGGTATTTTACAACATTATAAAATTAACCACCCGAGAAAAACCAACAAAAGAGATACTTTCTAGAGATACAAAACATTGAAAAGTCCTTGAATACTCGAGAGTTTTAAAGACGTGAATTTCCTAGACAGTTGTATGATAGAAATTATTTAAAAGATAGCTTTTATTACCGCTATAATGCCTTGTGAAAATGAATCTTACAATTCATAGCTGTTTTCTTAAATCAAAATTTCTGGAATTTTTTTTAAATTAAAACAAAAAATCCTAAATTCTCTTAATATATAAAATTTTAAAATTATTTTAAACTGTTTCTTATTATATCGATTGTTAAGTTATCGTCGGAACTAACAAACGACTATTATCTTATATTAACTCATAATAAATAAATTCTCGAACTGAAAGAAGGATAATTTTAAAAGCTTTTTGCATTAGATGTCGCCAAGCAATCAAAGCAGTATAATCCATCAAATTTCATTTGATTAACACTATTTTTATACAAACCTGTTGGGTGGTTATTTATCCATTTATAAATCTCGCTTTACTTTAACCGTTCATAAAGCAACGTTTATTATTCACATTTTTATATGAAAATTATCATTCAGGAAATCCACTTAAAACAAATATTCACAATAATATCGTAATGATTTATAAGTTTTGTTTAATTATCTTACAACTTAATTTGTTTAAGATTAAATGGAAAACGAATTTTTTAATTAAAAGCAATAATTTAAAAAATTAAAATTTATTATCACGGTAAATTAAAAAGCATTTTCTGTGATTACAAATATTACGAGGTCTGTGATACAAGTAATCAAAATTTCCCATTCAACCAATAGTTTTTGAGTATTTTCACTGTTATCTTTAACTGTACAGTAACTACATTTCCGACTTATATACATAGTGTGTAATTATATTGAAAGTTCTAACTCGGATGAGAGTAAAGTTATGACTGAAAAACCATGTGAAAATTATATGAATCACTCACCCTATCCATTCAAATTATTAGGAACATTTGTTTCATTAAAAAGCATGCGTGTCCATCCCCAATATTTTATATAGTTTACAATGCATCCCTAAAACAAGAAATTTGCTGTACAAAATATAAGTCGGGGAAATCAACAGCACAACCCCTATTTTTAGTTTATTATTAGGGCACGTGCCAGCTGTCACGAAATGTTTTATTGATTTAAATTATTGTTATACGCGATTATGGAAGAGAATTATTCTAGTTTCTAGGCATTTCTTTACCCTTACATTCAAAAATAATATAATTTTTTACATCTGCTACAGTCTGTTATGTATAGAGAACAAAGATTATTTATTCAATGAAGATGTTAAGATATTTAAATTTGAAGGACATAGGTACATTATTCATGTTCTGGAATTAGTACAAAATATATCCAATTAATTCACAATTTAGTTCAATACAATATGATAATGATAGTTTGACAGTCACGAAAGATAAACTGAATTTCAGATCAATATAATTCAGAGCCAATTTTCATATAAAAATTTAATCGTGGAAATAATATATCTTTAAAAGAGTATTGACAATTTTTTTTTGCACAGACAAATTCTTATGTTCAAATAGAGAGACTGATACTCTTAACATACAATTCGTTTTCGATGACCCAAAACATCAATATTTGAACCGGACCAGCAGCCAAATTCTGTAATTGTGAAGCGGTGAAGTGATAAGTTTTTTAATGAAAAGAAACGAAGAAATTTTTATCACTTCACCGCTTCACAGTTACAGAATTTGGCTGCAGGTTTAATCGAATTCACACGTGGCAAACAAAAAGTCTGAAAAAATAAAAATACCAGTATTTTAGAAAAATCTTAAAGTGTTTAATTTGAGAAATTCAAAATCAGGACAACATTAGGGAGAATGATGTTTATGACGAGCTAAACACTCTACTTTATCCAAAAATTGATGAACATTAAAATTCCTGTGCATAATACGAAGAAAACAACCAAATTACTCAACAACGACAAACTACCATTTTTAAGCTAATTAAAGCAGAAGAAAAATAATGATAGTATGAATTTTGTCAAACCTGTAAGAAATGTTTCCCTCTCATGGACATCGCCTCACCTTAACGTGGTGAGAGGTCTTACTGAATTCAATAACCCTCAGAAAATATAGGATGCATAAATCATGCCGGTAGGATCTGAAGTGAGTTTAAACTACCAAGCGGATCCCAGGTTAAAGACAGCGTAACCCTTATCCGTTTACCAACAATACGACTGCTAGCAGAGTAGATCTCAAATATAATAATACGTTTTTTTTTTTTATTAATTAGTTAGACATGTTTAGCACACTAAATATGAAATATTCATTATTTAGACTCTTTGAATATCCGAAGATACCATGTCAACTATAAAGGAAGGAGATATTTGTATCTGTTGTATCTATACACCTCTTTTATCCGTCGCAGATGAATGCTGAGAATTATTTTCATGTAGTTTTACTTTTTTCAACCAAATGACGCGTAGCATTACTGTTGTTTGTTATTATAATTATATTGTTATATTGTTATTATAATTTTATTATTATATTTAAAAATATAATAATTTATATTATTATATTTAAAAAAAATTCTACGAGAAGTCGTATTTTTCATTTATCAAAGGCTATCCATAAACTATAAATAAACCAAATTAAAAAGGTCCGAGTCAAAATGTCGCAAAATTTTGCTGAACTTGACTGAAATTGCTTTTTAAAAAGTTCAAAGATTAAAAATCTGAACCTAAAAATCGCCATTTTTATAATTTTCCTTCAGAACAAAAAAAACTTATTCCCGACAGTTATATATGCACAACAAAAAATAACAATCTTTAAAACAAAAAATAACGCGTGTCCTAAACTTTCACAAGGGGTTAGATATAAAATAAGCTTCAATTTAGTTTTAAAAAAAAAAGGCTATCTTTTTTTCAATTACACCGTTTTTTTCTTATGTTACACCGTTAAAAATTATTTCAAAAAATTAACAGTGTACATTTTTAAAAACTTTGTTCTAATAACTATTCAACGACATATCATTTATGAAAATCGATGGAGTAGTTTTTCAAAATGCACTCACATCACAAAATAACAAAAATTGAGGGGCACCCTGTGAAGACCCCTGGTCAAAAAAAAAAATTCTAAGAGAACTTGTATTTTTTATTTATCAAAGACTATCTATAAACAAAAAATAATCAAAATTAAAAGGGGTCAAGTCAAAACGTTGTTGAATCTTCGTGAAATTGCTCATAATATTTTAATAAAATTTAAAAAAATTAAATATTTGAACCTTTTTTATCATTTTTATCCAGATGACAACCTTGGCGTTTCAGATTCCCCACAAATCAGCTGTTTTAAAAATTTACTAAAATTTGCTGTCCTTGATCTAGCTGAAAATGGCCAAACTCATATATGAAAACTTATGCTGCTCACGTATATACAATATAAATCTTTCCAAAATTTTCAAAAAAATAGTTCAAGTCTAAATGTTGAGACTCTAGGGCTGTTGAAATGAAAACAAACGCAAAAGGCAATGCTTTCATCATGTTTCAGTTTATGTTATTTAAATTCATCTTAACTTTTAAGCATACTTTTAAACTATAGCCTCAAAAAATTTCAGCTTTCTAACCCGAAAGGTGCCATTTTTATAAGCATTATAATGCACCTCTTACAAGAAAAATATCAAGCCATTTAATACCATAGAAAAATTATCAAAATCTCTTGTTTTTTACCTCGGTAATGGTCCAAATACATGTGCAGAATTCTGCATGCAGCGAAATTAGAACATGTGTTGTTATATGAGAGCAATTACATGTAAATTCTGCATGCAGAAAAATTCTGCAAGATATCTCTAATTCTAATTTCGCTGCACAGAGGCAGTGCTACCACAATAAAAAAAACAAAAACTACTTGAAAACTCAGATAAAATAGATGATTTTGACATTTTGTTTGAAAATGAATTATTTTTTTTATAACTCAAATAAAAATGATATTTTTGTGAAAATGAAATTATTTTTGTTTATAAAGATATTCAAATATTCTAAATAATCCAAATTATAAAATAATTAAAACTAATATTGTTAATAAATAAATTTTTGGGAAAGGATTATCGGAAACAGTGGTATATGTAATTTGAACTTAAATTTTAATTTAGACATAACGTTTTTGGGGATATGACTTTTACTTTGGCGCCAAGAATCTTTTTTTATTTGATATAGAATCACTCTCTGAAGCGAATAAAAGCAAAACGAGTTGAATATAATGATTGGGACGGGTGCCAAGATACAGGCCTTTGAAAAAAGCAAAATCCATACAAAATTGCACTGTTTTCACGAAAATTTTTTCTATTTTTTTTATTTTAGCTTTATTTCCCATGTGCTTATAAGATAAACGATAAAAACTGTCCCTTTTACTAAATTTTCTTAATTTACGATAAAAATAATAAAAAAAATCCACTCGCGCCTCAGTTAAAGTAATCTTGCCACGTTTTTACAGGCAACGATTCAATTATTTTCTTCTATCTTTTAATTAAAAAGACAGTTTTCTTTAGATTGCTACAATTTTGACTTATAACTATTTCATAATACGGAAGAACACGAACTGTCATTGTTACGAAAATTCTGCACGTCAAATATATAAAAATTCTGCACATCTATTTTAGATGCAGATATGCATGCAGCACTGCGTGCAGACTTTCCGCACATGTATTTTGGGCATAACCGTTTGAAAAAAGATTAAATAAGAACAAAAAAACACAACAACAAAAGATGATTTTGAAATAAAATTGTTTGATAATGTTTGATTATAAATTATGTGTGATGGTAAAATTGTAGTTGTGACGTAGTTCATTTGATCTTTGGTGGATTTAATATGTTATTAAAATTAGTTTACACCAACTTAAATAAAACTGTTCCGAAATTGTATTGTTGAAGTTAGTTCGGATAATGTATTTAATTTGGTTCGATAATTTTTTTGAATTATTCTGTTTCTACTTAAATTTTTTATTTAAACTAATCTGACTTATCTAATTTTATTTGGACACAAAACCGTCTGACCCCGAAATCTACCTATTTCTAGCGGATATACCTGCCGCTGGGATTTTCATTTTGTTACTGCAAATTTTTAAAAAACTTTCTCTTTTTATCTCTCATTTTATTTTTATTTTCTGTATCCTATCATGCACTATTGGGTTATCTCATATTTTAGATGTGATAGAATTTATTGTTTAGTTATTCTTTCTTTAAAAAATATATAAAAAACAAAGATTTGCGTTCATCAACACCCTAGAACGCATTTTATTAACAAAAAACCTTATGAAAGCTTTTAACAGATTTTAAAATTTTAATGACGTTTAAGGTGTTAAAAGGTGGTCGAATGTATTAAAAATGGTAAAACACGACAGTGTACAAAAGTTCTATTGAATAGCAAATAAGCAGCATTGCAATATTTGAAAAAAAACAATTTTTGTTTAAAACATTGTTTTTTAAAAAAAAAAACAAATTGTTTTAAATACTGTTTTAAACAGTTTTTAAAACAAACCAACTCTGAGTATAGAAGATTTATGCAAAGCAGACTCGAAGCTATTGATTTTTTGGAGAAGATTTTCAGCTGTTGAACACAAGGATGGCAGAAAGTATTTTGCAGTCTATATATGTCAGGCTATGGCTGCAAAGTCGTCTCACAAAAAAAACCTCCTGTCTCCTGAGATGAAAAAACACTACAAAAACATGTAAGTTTATAGTAATTTCCGTTTTTGATTTTTTACCATTGTTTTTCTAAACGAAAAGTTTTATTCCTTTGTCTATAATAACTCTTTTCATCAGTTTCATTTCAAACTGCTTAACTTTGACATCTGCTCAGTAGCTCTTTCTTCCCCATTCTGTAGTTTTAGTTATGGCTAACATATCTATAAACACTCAAACCTTTTGTTTGTTCACCCAAAACAAGTTTGCTGAGCCCCCATAATTGCCTCATAATTTATTTCAGACGGTTAAATCAATCTATAATAATTGCAATCGATTACTCTAAATGTGTGTATATTGTCCAAACAATGAAACATAGAGTTTTCGTTACAATTGATCAACCAATCCTAAATCAGTTTGTGATTAAATTTACTACATCATGAATACAGATTATGATTTATGATATCAATGCAGTTCACATGATTTAATAAAAAATTAGACCAAATTATAACCTAAATCAAAACGTACGATATCAACATATAAATTTTTCTTTTGAATATATTAATTCAACTGAAACATCAAATAAATCAACTAATTTAATTCTTTAATTTAATCTGTTTCACTTAGTACCGAATCTTTGCAATTTAATCTAATTCCATTTCTTGTCTAGAGAATAAAATTATAATAATAACAAAAAAAATTAACTGTCTATTAACTATTATAAAAAACTTTACAAAAAAAACGACAAAACAAATTTCTGAATAAATAGATAAAATAAGAGCAAGCGAGCGCGACGGTTCACAAAGATAAAAAATATATAATACAACAATTAACACGCGTGAGAACTGACAGACGGAGGCATTCCCAAAACAATTTTATAAATTTTTTTTGTTATATTTTTGTATAATTTAAAACTTAACTTTATATGTTTCTCTATCTCTTTACAGCAAACAACAACAAGAAAATATATAATGATAATATGATGAATAATATTATAACTATAACTATATAGTATACTCTTGTACTTAATAATAAGAAATAGAAAATTAAACTATAAAGATTATTTAAAAGGAAAAGAATAAGATGAAAAAAAATATTACCACACGACAAAATTAAGTTAATCTTTTCTAATAAAATTTATAGTAATGCAATGAAATAGAAGATAAGATTTAAATTGAGATAAGATTTGTAATTTTAAGATTTCTGAGACAGACGAAATTAATCATATGAATTGATGACACATATTTTAAAGGCTACCGTCTTCCCCCGAAAACAACGCCTAGGCGTTGTGTTCGAGGGTGAACAATTTTTCGATTTTCTTAAAAAGTGATATAATTATTCGAATAGAACGCTGTTTCAAATAGAACGCTATCTCGAATAGAACGCCATTTTTCGAAGTAAGCGATTTTTAAAAAAATTTAAATTTAATTAAAACTTTTGTTGTAAATAAAACATAAGTTAGTAGTTCAGGTAATCTGTATATAGTTATATAATTTTGTATGTGTTGTACATTGCCAGTTTATTCTGTATCCAATTTTAAACCGAAAAATTTATTCAATTTTAACAAAAAGTTTGTGCCGGTGTTATAAGCCATTTTCCAATCGATTGAATTGCTGAAGGAATTGATTGTAGCCAATTGGTCTAATATCATCATCATCATCAAGAGTAGAGCCAAAACAACAGAAAAAGCAATTTTTTGGCATTTAAGAAATACACAACCAAAATCGAAAATCTAGACACAATCAAATATGTACAGATTTAATTTTTTATTATTTTTAACGTTTGAAATAAATTTTTGTCGTCCCACACTGGAAAAATTAATTTATTTCTAACAGTAGAACTCATTTCTTCATTAATTAAATATACGTTTTAATAGAAAATTTTTTTGATATAAAGCCTCTACGAAAATTTTCAGCCAAATCAAAAATGTGTCGGACATAAAGGTGTCCGGTTTGTAAAAGAATGACCCATAAACATTAATCGTTCATTATACAATTGTTGTCCACTTCCACAACAGTAATGTTGACATCTTCTAGTTTGCAAAAAGCTACAATATCCATCCTACATGATGTCGAATACCCTTTATGGACCTTGGCGTTGTCGTTCTCATCGATAAAATCATTTAGATTGGCTTCATTGGCTTATAATACTACTTAGCCACGTACCGAACGGTTCGAAACTGATTTTGAAGTTTTTGAAATAGTCAAACAGAGATTTCGAGTTTTTTTCTGTCAAAAATCAATTGCTTTCATGTAAAAATCAAAATACGTATGATATTATTTATCATACATGTAGTAGCCTTAAAAAAATTAGTTTGTATTCATAATTCAATACATAACGCCTAGGCGTTATATTTGAATAAAACGCAGGGTAGGCGTTCTATTTGTCTACAACGAATAGGCGTTTTTTTCGGGGGAAGACGGTAGTGATGGTAGATGGTAATGATAATTAAGGATATTTGATGTGAAAAAATTATTCGGAAACCAATTGGAGCTTTTAGTAAAACGAAAAATATTCTTGGTGTGAGTTTGAGGTCCTTCAAAACATCAACGGTCCATCAGCCCCAGTAGACTCCGAGGTTTGGCTTAGTCTAAACTATAGGGACTGGGTAGATCCGATGGAGAAACGTTTTCCCTAATATTTACAACTGGAACAGTTATCGTGTGAGGAGACTTCCGGTATTTAGAGAGATCATTAGGGTTCATCAGTTTTACATTTTTCCGTTAAATGATAAACTCACCGTTAAACCATAAAAATGTTCTTTTTCAAAATTTCTCATATAATTAATATTTTGGCAAGTTTTCGTTCAAAAGTCGTGAACCTGTAAGTCATAAGATTAATTAACTAATTAAACTTAAACTGAAAAATAATTATTTCTTTCTAGTTACTCTTATTACTTTCTACTAAAAAAACAAAATTTTTATTTCTACATATTTCTTAACTTGTGAGTTATGGAGCTTCGAATTTCTCAAGTTATGAATTTTATTTCATTTTCATTGTTTTCACGACAACAAAATTTCAAATGTATCATTAACCTTTTCATTGTTATTATACTTTTTCAAGCACTTCGCATAATTCAATGTGACTGTGTCATGTGATTTTTATTTTTATTTTTAAACAACAAGAGAAAGAGTTCATTAAATCTTTGACGTACGAATAGAAAATATCACTCTTTCCATGAATGTTTTCTTCAATTATATGTAATTCGCGCGAAATTGTGAAATCTAACGCTTTGGAAGGAAGTGTGGAACGATTTACATGGAATTAAGTTGTTAACTGATCTATTAAAAATATACGCTTAAATTGTTGAATATAATAATTCTTAATAGATTTGAAATGACAGCAAAATATCAATGAGAATAGAATAAATTAATTAACGAAAGTACAATTTCGAAGACAAAACTTAAGCAATGTGTTTGTTAATATTTTGGTTTTGTAACCAAATTTTTCAACTCAAGATTAACTTCTGATAACGTTATTATCTGACTCCCGGTATATAGGTTTTATTGAGGCGATTCTATGAAGCAAATATAATACGGTTTTTAATTAGGTTATAGGACAAACCAAAGGACAAAATATTTTTAGATGCAATATCAATAGTTTTTTTGCAAATATGAGTAGATATGTCAAAAATCCCGGCTGCTCAATGTATAAACGTTTCCGTATGTACACTGAAACGGATCTGTTTGAAAAAACTGTTTTTGCTTACCTTGCTATTATTGGTAGTGTCTATCTACAACTAAAATTCCAATCCACATTTGACATTTTATTTGTAGATAGATACAATTACGTTTGAAAATAGGCTCTAAAAAACATAAGCTGTCGAGCATTTTGTCGCTAAACCGATTTCGAATTTTTGAATTTATTAAACTAGCAGCTGAAAAACTGGTTTTGTTGTATGTTGGCCTTATTTTAAGTAAATAATTATAAACTTTTTGAAGGTACTTACCTTTGGATTTTCTACCTTCAAATACGGACATTTTCTTCTGTAGTTTTGAAAATGAGCTTTCTCCTTTGGTTGAAATTTTTCTTGAGTTTAACCATTTTTCCATAGTTAAATACAGTTCTTCCTCTATTTAAAATTTAAATTGCAATTCCAGATTTATAGTCTCTTCCTATATCACTTTCATATAGTCTGTTTCTAGGTTTTATTCACGTGATTCAATTTTATCTACCCTTTTAATAACTTCTACCATAAGTTTTCAATTTTGCACATTGGTATTAGGTACAAAAATATCAGACATCATTGAAAATTTATTATGATCGTTATGTAGATACAACAACAAGCTATTAAACTGTGATCTCCTTTGTTGTTTACGGTGACTCAAATTAGAAAACAGTTGACGACTGATTTATGACAATTTTGTTGATGTATTTTTGATAACCTGAACTCTAATGCAATATCTGCGGTAGTGAAATTTGCATCTTTATATCAAAGTGCTTAGACTGTTGAAACACTGGTTGTCCGCGATGCACTTTCAAGTGTTCCGCGAAAAAATTAAATCAATTCAATTAAAAATTGTTTGAAAATAAAAATCAAATGAAAATTTGATTTTGAAAATAAATGTAAAAATATGGACGGGCTCAAGCTCTGAGATATCAATTTGGGTAAGGATTTTGATATAGTTTTCGGCATAAAACTTTTATACGGACATTGTTTTTAGTTTTGAGCATCGATGTATATCAAACATAACTCTTTGTTAAAGTACATGTATTTTTTATCTCTATTTAGAAATTTATTACAAAACTTACACGAAACATCTTATATGTTGCCGGAAAATCATAATGGTTCATAGATTAACATAATTTAGAGAAAAGATGATACACTCAGCAAACTACTCAAAAACCTCTCCATTTAGCGTTTCGAGAAAATATTACAAATCACAAATTCATCTTTCTTTAAAAGTTCCAAAAATATTGAAAAAAATAAATAAAATCAAACTCTTTTCAAAATTCTAAAAATATTCCAAAAATTATAACAAAATCAAAAATTGAAACTTTTTTCAAAATTCCAAAAATTAGAATAAAATCATATATTTAAAATTTTTCAAAATTCCAAAAATTCTTACAAAATCAAAAATTGAAACTTTTTTCAAAATTCTAAAAATATATATATAAAATTCACAAATTCTATTTTTTTTTTTCAAAATTCTAAAAATATTGAAAAAATAAAATTATAACAAAATCAAAAATTAAAATTTTTCCATAATTCTAAAAATATTGCAAAAATTATAACAAAATCAAATATACAAACTTTTTTCAAAATTCCAAAAATATTTCAAAAACTATAACAAATTTCGATGTCCAATTTCATGCTCATTACATCTCATGTCATACAAATATAAAATTTTTTTTCCAAAAAATTGGCTTAACAAAAAAATGAAAATCAATTTTTGACACACTTGACAGTATTCTTTTGATAAACTTATAATCCAATAAAATTCTCAATAAAAATAATATCATTTTAATTTCATACAAATAACTAATTTTATTATTTCCTAAAAAAATAAATGAAAATCATTCTTTTGACACACTTGATATTATTTTTTTGACAAACTTATAATGCCATAATTCTGTATAGTAATAATAAAATTTTATGTCATACAAATAATTTATTTTATTTTTTCCCAAAAATTGGGTAAAAAATAAATAAATCGAAGTAAAATCTGTCTTTTGACACACTTGACAACTTTCCAAAATTATAATAAAATCAAAAATTAAAAATTTTTCAAATCCTAAAAATATTCCAAAAATTCTTACAAAATCAAAAATTGAAACTTTTTCCAAATTCCAAAAATATTTTAAGAACTATAACATATTCAAAAATTTCCATGTTCAATTATATTAACGTAAACAAACAGCAAATTTTTTTTTCCAAAAAATTATCTAAAAAAATAAATGAAATCATTTTTTTGACACACTTGACAATATTTTTTTGACAAACTTATAATGCAATAAAATTCTCAATAATAATAATTTCATGTTCATTATACATTTCATTTCATACAAATAACTAATTTTATTTCCTTCTAAAAAAATAAATGAAAATCATTCTTTAGACACACTTGACATTATTTTTTTGACTAACTTATAATTCTCAATAATAATAATGAAATTTCATGTCGTAAAAATAATTAATTTTATATTTCCAAAAAATTGAGTATAAAAATACATAAAAATCTTTCTTTTGACACACTTGGCAACATTTTTTTGACAAACTTATAATGCCATAGTTCTCAATAATAATAATAAAATTTCATGTCAAACAAATAATTAATTTTATTTTTTTCCAAAAAATTGGGTAAAAAAATAAATAAAAATCTTCTTTTGACAAACTTGACAACATTTTTTTGACAAACTTATAATGCAATAGTCTAGATTTTGGTCTCACATACTAATCCCGACCATCAAGATTTTTCCGAATTCAATGTTCCTACTCGTAATGACTTAAAATTAACGTTTTTTAAGCAAAAAATAGGCAAATTTCCTTGTTTGGACACACTTGACAACTTTCTTGACACACTTCCGGAAAACCTATCAACACATCGTCCTTTCGGTTGTTTCAATTGAGAATACCTATTTTTAGAAACAAACATTTTTGAAATCCCTCTAGCCGTTTTCTAGATTTCGTCGGTTGTGACGGCCAGCCTGCCGGCAGACAGACATACATTTTTTTAGCATTAGTTTTTGACTAATGAATGCGATACTTAGGTTTTTTCAAAACCGAAGTAATATACACGTACGTAAAATTTACACGTTTCTCGGCTTTGTATGAATAAAAATATCTTTCGGGTTAAAATTACTTCTTGGAAACATAAAATATCATTGCAGTTATTAAAATTCTCCTTTTACACATAAATAAATAAAAACTGTATGAAGTTTTTGTTCCACACATTATGAACAATATGATTGGATACCCGTTAATTTCTTCCGAATTTTCTAGATTTACTTTAAATGAAGAAGAAGAATTGACGTCAGATCGTAGTCAGATCGTCTTCTTCAGATCGTAGATTAAAATTATAGTTCCATGAAAACACTCCTAAAAATTTTTGAATCTCTGTTAAAGATGAATACCCGAGTATAAGCAAAAAATTCCTGAACATATTATTGTTATTTTCCACGTCATAATTTTGCGAAGCAGGACTTTCAACTATGATCAATATAAAGACAAACAAACACGAGAGACTAGGGAATTTAGAAGACAAAATGCGTGTGGCGTTATCATTTATTCGTCCCAATATCGCTGAGATCTGTAAAGATCTTCAAGCTCATGGATCGCATTAAGTTTCAGATTTTTTTAAAAGTATTGTAATTTTAATTGTGCTTGCAATAAATATATTTGCATCAATCAATATCGGTGCATATTTTATTTATATACATATTATTTTCTAAAAGTAGCACTTGGAAGCAGAGGGTTGCCAATCACACGCTGCGACACGATTCCGTTTCCTTTTTGCTTTATAATAATGGAGTGTTTTTGCGAACATTATTCTGTGTTTTATTGCTCTTTTGGTTTCAAAGAGGTTAGCAACCAGCACTCCCTGTTTTAAAGTTTATGCTGTATTGTATATATGTTCCGCCTAAAAAAATATTAGAGTTTAGTGTTCCCCGCCTTCAAAAAGATTGAGCACCAAGGCTCTAGAGTCTCGACCGAGTTGTGAAAACTTGACCACATTTAATTTTCCTGAAACTTGGCATATAAGTATAAAATACAACTTGGCATAAAATACAACTTATTTTATAATTTTCTATAGTGCGTAGTTTGAGCATAATTTTGAAAAGCCGAGGTAACTTTGAAATTAAACTGCTCAAGAATGGCTATACTGATTTCAACAAATTTTTTTGTTTGAAAAATGATTAATTAATCTTCAGAAAAAAAATAATCACACTTATTTTTTAATTAATTTTAAAATTAATATATTAAAAAAACTAGAGTCAAAGTTCAAATGATTTTAAATTTTTTTTTTGTCAAAGATAGTTTTTAGTTACTCTAAAATATGTCAAATTTACAAAGAGGCGTTTTTTCGTTTTCTTGAAATTTACTTAGATTTTACTTTATCACCGAAATTTACAACAAAAACGATGCTGGTAGTTTTATCTCTTGCAAACTTCATTCTAAATAAATATGGTCTTCAATATATCGCGTTACAATTTTCTACTTCCTCCATGTAGCTGGTAACTCACGCCAAACAACAACTTTATCTCCAACATGGTGTTTTTTTATAGAAAGGAATTTCCTGTCAAAATTTCCTGTCGAAATACTTTTTTTTGAATTTAGACGATTTTTTCAGAAAAAATGGCAAAAATGTGATAATTGTGATTTTGTGTTTTTTGTTTGGTTATTTTGTTTTTTTTTTTTCAAGTTATTTGTTTCACAATTCAAAATATTTATCTATCTATCTATATATAAATACGCAAGCATAATTTTTGCGGTACAATTTTAAAATATTTGCTCCATTAAAAGTGTGGCAATATGTATATTGTAGGAAAGGTCTTGAGGAGTAGATGTGTCGAAAAATACTTTTTTTTGAATTTAGACGATTTTTTCAGAAAAATGGCAAAAATGTGATAATTGTGTTTTTTGAGTTTTTTGTTTGGTTATTTTGTTTTTTTTTTTCAAGTTATTTGTTTCACAATTCAAAATCTATATCTATCTATCTATATATAAATACGCAAGCATAATTTTTGTGGTACAATTTTAAAATATTTGCTCCATCAAAAGTGTGGCAATATGTATATTGTAGGAAAGGTCTTGAGGAGTAGATGTGTCGAAAAATACTTTTTTTTGAATTTAGACGATTTTTTCAGAAAAAATGGCAAAAATGTGATAATTGTGTTTTTTGAGTTTTTTGTTCGGTTATTTTGTTTTTTTTTCAAGTTATTTGTTTCACAATTCAAAATCTATATCTATCTATCTATATATAAATACGCAAGCATAATTTTTGCGGTACAATTTTAAAATATTTGCTCCCTCAAAAGTGTGGCAATATGTATATTGTAGGAAAGGTCTTGAGGAGTAGATGTGTCGAAAAATACTTTATTTTGAATTTAGACGATTTTTTCAGAAAAAATGGCAAAAATGTGATAATTGTGATTTTTGAGTTTTTTGTTTGGTTATTTTGTTTTTTTTCAAGTTATTTGTTTCACAATTCAAAATCAATCTATGTCAATTAATTAAACTCTGAAATAATGTTTTGCAGCTATTTGGTTAGGAGGTCTATTTACAGTTTCTATTTACAATGGCCGAATTTCGGCCACTGGGCGATTCCTAGTTATTATTATTAGCTTGTTAACACCCTGTTTTACAATTTTTAATACAATTTTAAATTCTTACATTACTAATTCATTATTTTATCATTTAGAAATTCAATTTAAGTTTTTTGTAAAAATTTTAAATTCTTACATTACTAGTTCATTATTTTTAATTTTTTTCATACGCACCGATAATTATTTTCTTTCTTATTCAGTGCTTCATTTATTAATTCTCGTTTGTTTGTCTCCAAAAACCGAAGGAATTAATTTGAATTTTTACAATTCAAAGGTATGGTTGGAAATATCTCATGAAAAAAAATCTGCTTTTCTCTTTTACGTGTTTCGGTTAGGATTCGAACTCGTAATCTCATCAGTGCCACACAACGTGTTCAATTCCTTTGGCAGACACGTTTAACCACTACGCCACCAAGGCGATGATATTTATAAATTGAAACTTCATCATCAGTTATCTTACTTATGTCGAATTTCGCAATCGTCAGTTAGACATAATTTATTATGGAAATTTTATTCATTTTGAATGAAGATTTTTTTGCATTGAATTTTCTTGACTGTACTATTGTTTGAATTCATAGGATGTGTAATATTTCTATTATAGTCAACATTCTAAGTCACGAGTGTATAGTCATTATTTATTGTTTCCAATCAATGCGAAAATCAATGATCGACACTTGGTCAATTATTGTCATATATGCGCGCTTGCATATTTGCCCACATTTTGGGGAACTTTATTTATGAGATATTTCCAACCATGCCTTTGAATTGGAAAAATTAATTCCTTAGTTACTTGAGTTTAATTGCTCACAAAAATCATGAATAAATAAAATTCCTCACAATGTTGGCAAATATGCAACCGCGCAGATTAGACAATAATTGACCAAGTGTCGACATTACACAATTTACACAATAGTACTGTCAAGAAAATTCAATGCAAAAAAAATTCATAAATATTATATAAATCAAATCAAAAAGCATACATTAAATAGTAAAGTATATTTTTGAGTAATTGTTTTGTTATATTAAAAAACTCGCAAATTTCTGCCGAAATTTATGATATGATAATCCACTTCAAACCTATGTAAATTGATATAGCATCACCTTTGTTGATTAGCTCTAGAACTATTGTTTACCTTTGAATTTACATCATGATTCAGTTGTTAATTATCCATTAATGTTTATCTCCTTCGTATTTTTTGAATTTATATCCATCCATGGTGTTAACTCTAATATCTTATCCATATTTTATTTCTTTTTGAAATTTTCTAATTTTCGAAATTCATTTTTAAAACATTTTTCATAATATTCGATTCGACACTTATCACACTTGAGTGATAAACAAAACATGTTCAACAATTAGTTTTGTTGTATTTTTGTTCTTTAACTGAAATGGATAATGAACCCTGAACCTGCTAATGACTCACTAACAAGAAGCAAGCTGGGGTCTGCATGCCTGGCAGAGTTGAAATCCGACAAGCTTCAGCAATGTGTGTTCGAACAGTAATATCCTCCAGTTCAGTACAAATAACCAAACATTCTTGCAAAAGAGACTGTGTAAACAAAATTAAATGAGCAAAACAAAGAGACAGTTACTCCAACGACTACTGAGGCCGAAGAAACCTAGAGCATCACACCAATGTTCCGGATCCAAATTTTCTCTTCCTTCGAAAACTTAATTAAGAGATCATCTTCACCAACTCAAACATACGATTGATATATTAAAACAATTAATAGTATAATATTGAGTATGTTCCTTTTAATAAAAAAATGCCCATTTTGTCAGACGATTGTTGAATTTGTTGTTAATATTTTCAATGATTCACTAAAATTAATATCGGCAGTTATTTAAGTTGTTGGTAATATATTAAATGGTGTAACAAAATTTATGTCGGCAATTATCGAATTTGTTAGCAATATAATAAATGATGTAACAAAATTAAAGTCGGTAGTTATTGAATTTGTTAGAAAGATAGTAAATCACATAACAAAATAAATGTCGGCAATTGCTGAATTTGTCAAAAATATATTAAATCGAGTATTAAGATTAATGTTGGCAATTGTTGAGTTTGTTGGTAATATTTTCAACGATATAACAGAATTAATGGCCACAAATGTTGAATTTGGTAGAAATATATATCAACTGATGAGCCGTTATACCTTCAAACGATGATGATGACGACGAGTTTTACTTTTCACAATGTAACAACTCCCTTTATAACAGAATAATAACTGTTATTCAAAATTGTTGCAATGAATGTATTAAAAACAAGAATTTAGGTGCACGAACATAACACAATTTCTGTATACGAAAGAAAAATCATGCTATCTCAACTATGAATTTGTTTATTCACCACGAAAACTTGCCATTCACAACTATAATTCACTGTTTCATAGTTTGATTTGATAATTACAATTATTCTTGATATTAACTGCGACGTTTGTTTGATCTGTCACGTCATTTTTCTTTATTTTCTAATTTCAATTATATAAATAAGTTTAACGAAACAAAATCGATTTTCTTTTGTTTTATTTTATCTACTCTATCAACTACAGAATTGTACTACATAATTGAAGTACATACTATATTAGACTATATACTATACTACTATACTATATAGTTGAACAAAAACATAAATTTTTTACTATTAACTTAAACAAAAGAAATTTTCTAAATATTTAAGTTAAGGAAAAATTATTACCCAAAAAACAATATGAGCTGTCACTACGTTAGTCATGAAATCTCTTTTTTACAGAAAAAAAAACAAAATGGTCACCTTTCATTCCCTATTATATTTACGAACTGTCCGATCGACTCTGATACACAATTTAGTGTCGATTTAATTAAAATTTTTGGAAAAAAAAAACTACTAGCAATATAACAAAATGTCGAAGTTTTATATCTATTATTGTGACAACCAAATACAAAAATTATATCTATAACGATGATCTAATTCCGATCGACTGTCTAAGAAATTACAAAATGTCCAAGTATATATCAAAAAAATTTCATAAGCCTTAAATTTTGTATGCTGTTACAAACTCAGATTGCAAATCAAACAGGTTCAAAAAGATATGAACAAAAGACGACAAGTTGTATTGCGCGCGCTGATTCATACATATTCAGTTGTTTAGAAAAATGAATTTTTACGGGGAAAACAGCTGCGTAACAAATAGTTTACCGTTATAAATACGACATGAGATCTTTAACAAATCTAATTTTTTCGTGTGTTTTTCTGCTTGATGCCGTTTACGATAACTTAATCACGAATGGAATATAAGTGCTATAAACTTCAAATGTTCTACAGATATAAAATGTGTTTGTCCAGGCCTATTGAAGAATATGAAAATATTTGTTTTAACAATATTAAGT
Organism: Diogma glabrata; assembly: GCA_963693315.1. NCBI lineage: Eukaryota > Metazoa > Arthropoda > Insecta > Diptera > Cylindrotomidae > Diogma > Diogma glabrata. The sequence continues at coordinate 165,234,623 of OY856187.1, forward strand.
ACATAGTAAAATACAAGTTTTTAAAGGAATCGAATTTGGTTTTAAGAAATCGGTTTAAAGGTCCAATGTGTGTTGTTTTTCCTGTTCCTATCCCTCTAAGGACCCTATCTTCAAATATAACAACACAAACAAATTGAAAAAAATCACGGTTATTGGTGAATCTTTTTGTTCAGATCGAACGAAAACTATAACGGTTGGCTAATCTTTTAAAATGTTATTTTTAGGAGATTGAGAGTAGAAATTTTGAAATAAAATTATTTTTGTCAAGAAATGTTAAATGCTAAAATACGTTTTTAAGAAAAACTAAAGTAGAACCCTTTCAGTTTCATATGATACCCTACTTTTCTCGATAAAAATATATTTGCTGAAACGCCTCACAGAGCACCTCACAGTGCACATTCGAAAATACTTTTATTTTTGAACCAACTTGTGTTGAATGGTTAGTTTTATACGTGTTTCACTTTTCCAGTTCATAAGACTGATCACCTTATCAACTCTTACTAATGAGCTTGATTCCTTGCACCACCGAATAAATGTTGCAACTATTATAGGTTTTTCCGATAGCTTAAATCCTCAAAATTTTAAAGTTTGCATTCTTAAATTTCTTAAAGCAACTTGATTTATTTAAACCTAATTTTAATCCCTAGTTAGCATGATATTTTTGGATATTCAGAGAAATTTTTAATTTATTAAAATTAAAACTAAACATACCTATCTTTAAATATAAAAACGAGATAATGGGTACAAACACTTTTTTTTACACTCACCAATAGTGTTCCTATAGCTTAAAAACAGAACCCTCAAAACACTTGTTGCTGTACAAAAAGAATAGTATTGATAAAATGTTTTACAACTCGATATAAACTTCATCTTTTACAACATCGTACGGGTGATAATTTTGCATAATTTTTATTAAGTATAACTAAAACAATCTGTGGTCCCACAACATCATGCATTCTGCGGTATGTCGATGAACATAATTTTTCTTTTTTGTTAATGCTTCATAAAGAATGTTGTTTATAGAAATTTAGTTATAAACAATAAATCCCATCACATAAAAACATATGAATTTGGCCAATATTTCATGATGGCTTTTTGCGCCAGAGTGAGCGACGTAGATAAAGAGATTTAAAGTAGAAATTCGAGTAAGAGACACTGTCTATGTTTTTTTTATGAATGTCCTTAACGTCTTTGAGACCCGAAATTTTGCAAACTTACAAACCCTCCTTAAAAATTTAAATCAATTCCCATCAGTATCACGTGCCATCTTTCCTGCTTATGTTCAGACGATCGCTGGTTTTATCTTACATCTGATTTTTGACCAATTTAATTAAATTACATTTTTTTGTTATCCATATATAAATAATATTAGTTCTCCCTTTATATGCTGGTAGTTCTTTCATAAGAAAAATAATTTTGAGTACATCTGTTCTTTTTTCCCACAGATTTGAAAAAGCTTTTAATTCAATTTGTAGAACTGATGAATTGTATAATTTTTTTAGGGAGATATAATTATGTGTGAAATATTTTGTTAAGATCTGTTACTTAAAGTTAAAATGATTTAAGAATTTATTACTTAATAAGAAGATTAGAGAAGCTGTGATAAAAAAATGGTTAATCACAAGTTTGAGGTGCTACACTGAATAGCGTTAGTAACTGTTTCTATATGAAAAAAATTTACTTTGGCCGTATACCATTAATTTTTCTTTTCAAAACAGAAGTATTTGAAATTAATTTAATTATATTAATTAATAATAATTATATTATAGTATATTAATATTATTTAATTTTTTTATATTTAATTTTCAAATAAATATTACGTGCGATTGCCTCAACTAACCCTACAGTTGTTGAAGCAATTTCGAAGTTCGATCGTTTTTTTCTCTCAATCTCAAAAGTATTTCTAAAGTTTGAATCCTTAGAAACTAACGAAGAGAATTAACATTAGAAGGTGTTGGGATATTTTTATTATTCTACAATAGATAATACTTGTTATTCTACAATCTGCATTCAAAGAAATCAATCACAAAACCGTTTTCTGTACCAACTGAATGTTTCTTTGTTATCAAAATTCGATTATCTTACAAGCAAAAAATATAATTAAGCCGAATTTGATGTCTTAATGTCAAAGTTTTCGATTCTCACATACGTTGATTGTCATCGAAGATTTTCAGGGTGTTATGATTCAGCGTCCTTGTAGAGCCTTATACAATGGTACTAATAATTTTTATTGTTTATCAGCTGTTATAATTCTAAACATTTATAAAACATTAAAACAAAGGGAAAACCATCAAAACCATCATAAATCAATTAAAATTAGTTGTATCAGTCCCTCTCAAAACATAATTAAAAGCATTTAAGCCAATACGGGCTTTTTATTCTGTTTACTTAAATAGAAAAGTGGTTTACAGTTTCTTAAAAACAACTAATTTATGGTTAATAAAAAAGACAAAATATATTAAATTAAATTAGGAAATTCGGAAAAGCAAATGATTATGATTGACTCAAGATGATTATTAAACTATTAAATATTTACATTTCCTAATTTATTAAACTAACTGTTTCTTTTCAATAAAACTACTTATTTAATTTGTATTTCTTACAAGTTAAGACACTCTACTCTCATTGTGATACCGCACCAACTTATCATTTAAAATTGATAATTTTTTTATTATTAAAAAAAAACATTTTGACCCAATTTCATATGAAAGAGCACCTAATTTAAGAAACATGACAAATTTTTTTAGAATTTTGCAATGTACAGTTTTTGTATTGTTGTAGAAAAAATATTTTTAGTATGTAGCCTCTCCACCCCCCTAAATTTCGACACTTTATTAATTGAATCTTTCTTGAGTTACCATAAACAGCTGTGGATAAGATTTAACCTGAAGCAACATTTTTTTTGTCATTTTTGATCAATGTAGATGTGATTGTAATTTGCTATTGACATTTACGGTTAAACTTTAATTTTGTTATGCGTCTATGGTCTGGCAATATAAAGACATTACACTACAACACAACTTTTTGTCAATTATTTTTGATATTGTGTTTTTTTACAATCACGAAACCATGGCGATCGAATTTTATTCGCACTTGTCTGACTTTTTAGGGTGCCGTTTTTTATACGGAACACTATTGGTGAGAGTAAAACGAGGTTTTCACATTATATCGATTATCTCGTAAACTATAAATGCTATGGACTTTGAGGTGCGTATAAAACTAATCTGCTCACATGAAATGACGGATACAAATAAAACTAAAGCGGTTTTCGTTTGGTTTACAGGGGTACGATGTGAGACCTTAGGGTAGGGTATCATATGAAAGGGCTTCATTTCAGTATTCCTTAAAAATTTATTTTGGAATTTTACACCTCACCATTTTTTGTATAATTTTGAATAATGACGTTTTTTTCGTGTTTTCTTACCTCGATTAGCTCCGAACCTAACTAATCGAAAATTTTCAAATGTATTTGGAATGATAGAAAAATTAGTACGTTTTTAACAGAAAATATAAAAAAGTGTCATATTCTCATACTTAGATTTATTAAGGGGTGGATATGAGGAGGGGTAAAATCACTATTTAAAATGGGGTCAAGTGGGGTGTCATTTGTAAGAGCACTTGACAGAAAAATTTGTAAAAATTCACAGAGTTAGGAAATTTGGTAAATTTTGTACGAAAATAATAGCGAGGTCTCAAATAATTAAATTTCTGTGTGTTTAGGGGACCGGTGTAGAGAGGGTAAAAAAAAACTTTTTTGACCCAAGCGAGTGGGGTGTCATTTGAAAGAACACCTAATTTATAAATCATTGCAATTTTTTTTAGAATTTTGCGGTGCACAGTTTTTGAGTTATGGACAAAAAAGTGCAAAATTCAGACCGTCCCCCCCCCCTTCCCCTACGTTTCGACACTGATTGACAGAAAAATTTGAAAAAATTCACAGAGCTAGGAAATTTAGTAAATTTTGTATGAAAATTATAGCGAGGTCTCAAATAATTATATTTCTGTATGTTTAGGGGACCGGGGTAAAGAGGGTAAAAAAAAACTTTTTTTGACCCAGGCGAGTGGGGTGTCATTTGAAAGAACACCTAATTTAGAATTTGTTGCAATTTCTTTTAGAATTTTGCGGTGCATAGTTTTTGAGTTATGGACAAAAAAGTGCAAAATTCAGACCGCCCCCTCCCTACGTCTCGACACTGATTGACAGAAAAATTTGTAAAAATTCACAGAGCTAAGAAATTTAGTAAATTTTGTATGAAAATTATAGCGAGGTCTCAAATAATTATATTTCTGTGTGTTTAGGGGACCGGGGTAGAAAGGGTAAAAAAAACCTTTTTTGACCCAAGCGAGTGAGATGTAATTTGAAAGAGCACCTAATTTATAAATCATTGCAATTTTTTTTAGAATCTTGTGATGTAAAGTTTTTGAGTTATTATCAAAAAAGTGCAAAATTCAGCTCGTTTCGCTGCCTACGTTTCGACGATGATTGACAGAAAAATTTGAAAAAATTCGCAGAGACAGAAAAATTTGTAAATTTTGTATGAAAATCATAGCAAAGTCTCAAATAACTATATTTCTGTGAGTTTAGGGGATGGGTGTGGGGAGAGTGGGGAGAGTTAAAAACCACTTTTGACCCAAGCGAATAGGGTGTCATATGAAGGAGCACTTAATTTAAGAAACATTACAATTTTTTTAGAACTTAGCGGTGCACAGTTTTTGTGTTATTGAAAAAAAATATTTTTAGTATGTAGCCTGTCTTATTAGGACTATTCAGTTTACTATTTCTGTTGAGTAGAGGATATAGACTTTTGAACAGTGCATTACATTTTTGTTGTATTTTAGTGACGTGTGTCTTAAATGTTAATGATTTATCCAAATAAATTTCTAAATATTTAGTTGAAGGTTTCCATTCCAAAGAAGAATTTTGAATCAGAAAAGGTTGTTGTGGAAGTTTACGGGATGCTCTGCATCTAGTAAAATAAATAGCTTCACATTTTGATATGTTAATACTAAGTTTCCAGTTTTTAAAAAATTCGAGAATTTTAGTGAGGTACAATTGAAGCTTATTGATAATAGATACCGCCAGCTCATCTGACACAAATATTGCAGTGTCATCAGCAAATAATGATAATTTACATTCACTATCTCTTGGCATATCATTGATGAATAAACAAAAAAGCAAAGGACTCAATACGGCACCTTGATTAACCCCAGCTGGAATACTAAGTATAGAGGACATGGAATCAAAAATCTGGACAAAAAATGTTCTATCAGTTAAGAACGATTTTATGATTTTAATTAAAAATATTGGAAAACCATATATAAATAATTTATAGCAGACTGCGTCTTTCCAAACTTTATCAAAGGCTCGTTCAAGGTCTAATAATATCATTCCAGTAGATTTTAGCGAAGATCTATTAGATTTAATATGATTGACTACAAGATGGATTTGATGAACTGTAGAGTGCCCAGATCTAAAACCAAATTGCTCGTTTATAATTATTTGATTGTCAGTTATGAACTCTTCCATTCTTTTTTTGATAATCTGCTCAAAGAGTTTTCCTAATGTACAAAGGAGACTAATAGGTCTGTAGCTTGTAGCAAGAGTGGGGTCTTTGCCAGGCTTTAAAACAGGAGTAATTTATGCTTTTTTCCATTGAATTGGGAAATAGCCTAGGTTCAAGCAGCACTCGAATATTATCTTAAGAAAATGGATTCCACTTTCAGGAAGATTTTTAAGTAAAATAAATGGAATATTATCTACACCTGGAGCTTTTAACCTTGGAAGGAATTTCAAAATGTCAGAAATTTCAGAAGGGTGAATTTCAAAAATTGTAGCATTGTTATCCAAATCTATATCTATAATATAATAGCCGTAAGTCTATCCTTCTATACAAGCGTAACAGATATCTTATCTATCCTTTAGTCTAAAGACCAAATATAGTTCAATTTGGTATATTGGTAGCGCGCTCGGCTGATGATCTATAGATTAATAGTTCGAAACCTGAATATTGCGAATTTTTTTTATATTTTTTTTAAAAAACATTAAAATTATTGTTTTTTTACACACTCTTATTTTATTCATATTCATACATACATTTCGTTTTACGATAATGCAGTTTTTAAATTTTTATTTTAAATAACATTAAAATTGTTTTTTTTATTCATAAATTCATTATTTTCTTTAAATAACTTTAAAATTATTGTGCTTTTTTATTTTATTATTCAGAATGAATTCATATAAATAAATAATTCATATATAAATAAAACTTATATAAAATTTTGTTTTTGGATACTTAGAATTATCGATAAAGTAGTTCTTTAAAGTTCAAATTAAAATCATTAAAATCATTTCGATATTTACATTTCGATATTAAGAATAACAACAACTACTATAAATAACATTAAAATTATTGTTTTTTTACACACTTTTATTTGATTCATACATACATTTTGTTTTACGATAGTGCAATTTGATCGATAATGCAGTTTTCATAGCATTTAATTGCACTGTCATTTCCCGTTTCGTTCAAATTATTATATAATTTCGATATTAACAAGAAAATTAATTAGTTTTTTGACACGCAGTGCTAAAAATCATATAATAGTGGTTTCAGATAATTATTAGCCATAATTTCATTCCTGTGAACTAAATTAAGGAAAAACAAAAACTACTATTTGAGTATGTATTTCTCTTGCAATATAACAGCTTTATGATAATAGAATGCATTTAGGGGATTTAATTTTTTTATTTTAATTAAGTTACATAATACATATATTTATAATTTTTGTTGATGTTTTATTAATAAAACCTTTTTTATTTTGAATTAGTCACAAGATATGTAATATTTATTATGAAAAATAGATCGAATTTTTTTTAAAGGAATAATAACCTTTTTTTAAAGGAATAATTTTTACATTAAATAGTAAAGTTGGTAGATGGTTTTTATAATAAGTTTATTAAAAAAGAAAAGAGGAAACAAATTGATGAAAGTACATGATTAAAGGTCTATTTCCTCACTTTTTGACACAACATTTCGTAAAATACTAGCGCTATTATGGCAGGACCAGAACCAGAAAATTGTTCTTTAGTACAGCGAACATAACAGCATAGAAAAATATAGATTTTTAACAAATTTTAAAAACAATGTAGGTTGAAAACATTTGATATTTTTATGCAAAAAACAGTTTAGGTTATAATATACATTTTCAAACATTAATAATTTAAACCGATTTAATAAAATGAACTTTAAGAAACTCAGTACGAAATTTCGTTGTCATTGTCGATGTAAATGTTAAAATGTCGATGTCGATGTAAAAATCATAGAATATTTTTTTTCCATCATTATTTTTGCATAGCTTCATTTTCTGTAAATAAAATATAGAAGAACAAAAGCTGCTATTTCAGTATTTTCTTACTATTATTATTTTCAACCATTTGTCATTGATCGTATAAAAATTTATCGTTAACCTCACGATGGTTTTTGTAGAATTATAGTTAAGCAGAAGGTACACACAGAATAGATTAGAAGAGGTTGGATTATGATGGATAGTACTTAGTAGTTGTATCAAAGCCGGATGAAAAGAGCAAGAGTGTATTGGTGTGCGTAGGGAGGGGGAAAGGAGGGAGGGGCGGGGGTGTGGGGGGGGGGGTGGAGACCGCGGGATACCCCCTAGTTATTGAAATTAGTGCAAAAGTCATTCACTTGTTCTTCAATTACAATATTGGAGTTTGGAATTTGATGAGCGTCAAGGAAGACATCAGCCAATACTTGTGCTTTTTCTGTATTTAAGAAAATTCGATTTCCAGTGTTGGGAGTAACTAATGGTGGAATGGACTTGCGATGGTTTTTAAAATGTTTAGTTGTTTTCCAGAAGTTTTTTGAACCATTATCCAAGCATTCAAGCTTCATTTGCCCTTTTTGATTATAAAGAATATTTATATGATATTTAATAATTCTATTTAGCAAGTTTATTGAGGTTTTAATGTGAGCAAGGCGACTTCTGAGGTAAGATCTCTTCTAAGCGAATTTCGCTGTCTAATAAAACTTAACACTTGATCGGATAATAACAATTTCTCAGTTGGAAGAACAGGCACAAGCGGTACGGATAGCTCACGACCTGAAGAAATGGATGCTGTCAAAAAATCGACTGCAACGTTGACATCTGAAATAGTATGTATTGAACTTAAATTGAAATTTTCAATTTCAGATGAAATATGATTCTGATAAATTCTCCAATCAGCATTTTTATAGTTAAAGTATTTACGATAACTATGATCTACTTGATTATTGAATACTATTGAACAGAGGACTGGCAGATGATCAGAGCAGAGTGCTTGAATGGTGTTAACTTCGGATATCAACTGTGGGTTGTTTGTTAAAAATATATCAATAATACTAGGGACTCCGGCAAGACTATAGTGGTTAGGATCTTGGGGAGCGATAACAACACAATCAGAGTTGATAGAATAATCATATAAAGTTCGACCACCGCGGTTAGTTCTAGGACAAAACCACCCAGGTAACAATTTACCCTAGGTAATTATTGAGTAAAGCTTTAAAAGAGGAATTTAAAATGGAAGGGGAAATTTAAAATTCTTGAACTATGCATGATAAAAGTTTTATACAAGCTCTACTCAAGGAGAAAAGGCGTATGAAAAAATATTCTTTATTCAAGAAGACATATATAATGCTTTATACATGTTTTATATAAGTGTTTGAATAAAGTGGTACATAAGTTGTTATTCCAGGCTTATTCAAATACTGTCAAAATGTTACTTGAATAAAGTACTTGAGTAAATCTTTTCTCAAGAGAATTACTCAAAGCCTATTCAAGAAGCGATGCCACTAAAAAAAAAAATGGTGATTCTTTCCTCTAGTTATTTTGGTTAATTGGCGCATTAAACTCCTTTTTTTTGTATATTGCTGCTATTGAGTTAATCTTTTATCGGAAATTACAATTTATTTTACACATTTCGCATCTTTACAAACGCCTGTAGCAGGGATCGAACTCGTAACCTTTGATTCTCCAGGACCGCACGCTATCCACTTCTCTATTTAGCAGCTGTCATAAAGAAAATTGAAACTTAATCACTATTGTTTAACAAATTATTTGTACACATTTCAAGTTTCGGACCACTACCACGACTATGAATTAATTTTTATTCAAACATTTTGATTAGGAATGCATATAAAAGTGTACTAATGGTTTCCTAAAATGAGAATATATGGGTTTTTGTTAAAAATAATATTGGTTATGATTGAGGACAAACTCAAAATGAAAATAATTTTGCGTATTCATCTACGATATCTACGCATGTGTTTCCATTCAATTGTACGATTAAAAATGATTAAAGAATAAAAAAAAAAATAAAAAAAAGGAAAATAAAATTCATAAATAAAAACGTGCCTGGCAGGAATCGAACACAGACCCTCTTCCTCATCGTTTACCCTTACGCACTCGTTCATTAAATCAATTTCCACGACAGGAATAAAACGTTACTCAATACAGAACAAAAGTGTTACTCAAGCTTCGTAAGGGGTATAGTATGCTGTGATTGGCATTAGTCATTACTTTCAGTTGCACAATTTGGCTGGTTAATAAATAAATGTTAAATGATCATATTAAATAAACGTTGTACGTTATATTTTCCATAAGTCAGTTGCAATCTGTTGCAAGTTTTGATATAATTTTTTCCCAAGCAAATTGCGCACAATATGGCGATTACATACATTTAATACAAAATGAATTGTATGACAAATTATCATCAGTTTATTTATTTGTTGACCAACTCAAATCATTATATAAACCATCATCAGAAATGGTAAATCTCAATCAATGTATAAACCACCATCAGAAACGTTTGATTAAATGAATGCGGAATAATGGCAATTGCAAATTTCCATTGACGAAAATATGTCTACCATTTTGAAATAATCTTTTGTATTAATCAATAATAGTTTGTTAAAGTTCTTAAAGGTTTGTTAACTTTTTAAACACATCGATAAGTGATTTAATAAACGAACTGTTTAAACAACGAACTGTCAAAAATATTGACAGATCGATTTGTTGTAAATCTTTTAATATTCATTGAAAACAGCCGTATATAAGAAATATTACTTGAGTAACAATTTTCTTGAATACTACTAAAATTATTATACATAAATAAAGTCGTATACAAGGAACTATCCTTGGGTAAGATTTTTCTTGGATTCTTCTTAAAAGTTGTACTTTAATAAAGGTTTATATAAGGGATAGAATTCTTGAGTAAAAACATCTTGAATACTACCTTAAAAGTTATATGTGAATAAAACCTTATAAAAGGTATTATACTTGAGTGACAGTTGCTTGAATATGCCCTAAATATTTATTATTGAATTAAGCTTTACTTAAGGAATTATATAAGAAAATTAGTGAATCTAGTCTTTTACAAGCTTTTTTTAGGTAAAGCTTGAATAATATGGTCTTACACAATGCTTTTTCAAGTTAAGTTGGAATAATTTAAAAAATTTAGGCGAAATTGTTACCTGGGCAGTTAGGATGCTTACAATTTAAACCACCACCAATTAGGTAGGGAATATTACCACTACAAATTTTTATAAAATCATTTCTGAGATGCTCAGAATTCGAATATGAACAATATACAGAAAATATTTTAAGTTGATTATTATCACTACTTATTATATTAATTATATTAATACCCAATCTTTTATAAGAATACCAACACCACCCCTGCGAAGATTTTCTCTATCATTACGATAAAAGCGAAAATTAGGAATCGAAAATGAAAAAGAAGGCTTTAAATGCGTTTCACTAATAAGTAATATATGAATATTAAAATTATCTAAAAACTGAATTACCTCAAATTTTTTATTTTTTATACCGTACGCGTTTCACACACAACTTTTTAAAGAATTATGGATAACAGACATATTTAATAGCAATATTAGCCATAACATCAAATTGTTCTTCTTTGGAATGACAACCCTGATGTCCTGAAACAAGTTCTTTGAGAATTTGTAATAACTCATGTGGTGCAAACAAATCATTTGTGCTATCTGAATTAATATTAATTGAATTTTCATGATTGATTGCATTTGTTTGAACCACTGTACTGAACTGCATTTTTTTGGTAACAAAATTATTGTTATAATTATTATTAAAATTTTTACTGTTGTTTTGATGAGGTATTGAAGGAATAATAGGAAAATCCTGTTGTTGAAATGAAAACGTTGGTTGATTTGAAGGTCGACTCAACTTATTTTTTAGATTCAGATGATTATTTATTTGAATGTATTTTTCTCTTTCTGGACAAATTATAGAGTTGTATAGATGTATGATTTCCACTACAATTACAGCAAACATGTTTAGTAATATCGTTTTGTAAAGGACACTCCATTTCATCAATATGTTTATCTCCACCACAGAAATTACATTTTGGCTTCATGTAGCATGCGTTTGCTCCATGACCATACATTTTACATTTATAACATTGGAGAGGACCTTTGCTGGTGGATCGACAAATCTCCCATCTGCACACTGTGTTATTAACAAATCTAATATTTTTTAGTTGGTTCAGAGACATTGATCCCTTTTTGAAAGCAACAAAATAAAGGGCATCTTCACTGTTTTGACGATATTTTTTAGGAATAGTTTTCCAAACATTAACTGGACTCAGGCCACTATTCTCTAGGCTTTTCTTAACTTCATTTGTATCTATATCATGGAGCCTACATAGTACAAATTTAACAAAACGGTTTTCTTCAAGTGTATATGAGAACATACCATTGACATGTTCTTTTAATTTAGCAAAAATTTTGTTATAGTCTGATAGGGTATATGTAAGTATTTTAATGCCAATTGACATGATTTGTATATTATATTTTGAAATATTTAGTTCCTTCATAGTTTTATGAATCTCCGGAGGAATTTTTCCTACAGGTTTCTTAGAACTTTCACCAGACGGAGAACTAGTTTGCGATGTTTTTGCATATTTTAATAAATTAACGTTATGTGGTAAGCCTGCATACCTGTTTACTGTTGGGATATCACTCATTTTAATGTCTTGACTAATCTGCTTAATGCTGCTGAGTGAGCTCCTAGGGAGGCTACGCTCTGGCGACTTATAGTTCTTTTATTTGTGAGCATCCACATACAATAATCACAAAACAATCAATTTATATTTCAAGGTTTAACTTTAATTTGATTTGAATTTATAACTAACAACAAATCCAAACAAAAAATAAAACACAGTTAGAATTTTTAATTTTAATATTTAAAAAAATTTGATTATAACTTGATAATTTGATGTTTACTTCGCAAACACCGAATATCGAATATACGAATAATAAATTCTCTACTAAATCAAATCTATAACATGATGAAAAACGTGTTCTAGACAGAGTTGTGAAAACTTGACCATTTTTGATTTCCCTGAAACTTGGCATATAAGTAGTATGGACAGAATAAAAAATACTTCTTATTTTAACATTTTTTTAAAGTGCATAGTTTGAGCATAGGGGGCACCCCAACATGCATGAAAAATGAAAATTCTGCCAATCTGATGTAGCTTTGAAATTAAATTGCTCAAAAACGGCTATACCGATTTCATCAAACTTTTTTTTGTTTGATAGATGATTAATTGGTCGTTTGAAAAAACATTAATTTATTGTTTTTATAATTAATTTTTAAATAAAAATATTAAAAAAACTTTTTTAAGATGGCTCTAGGGTCAAAGATCAAACGGAATTTATTTAATTTTTTTTCTGAAAATAGTTCTATTGTTACTCTAGAATATATCAAATTTACAAAGAAGCTAAAATTCTTGTTCTTGAGATATTTAATTTTAAAGATTTTTAGTACGGCTGAAATTCGAATTTTTCTTCATTTTTTCAAACAACTTCCATTAACAAAAATTTTTAAAATTAATTAAATTTTAACTTTTTTTTGTTTTTTAAATATAGCCTTCCTTTAAAATACATCAAATTTACAAAGAGGCATTAATTCGTGTTCTTGAGATATTTAATTTTAAAGATTTTTAGTCATTCTAAAATTCTAATTGTTCATTATTTTTTCGAACAATTTTTATCATCAAAAAATTTTAACCACTGAAGTTCGAGAAAATAATGAAAAATTAGACTTTTAATCTGACTAAAAATCTTTAAAATTAAATATCTGAAGAACACGAATTAACGCCTCTTTGTAAATTTGATAAATATTAAAGGAAGGTTAGAACTATATTTAAAAAATAAAAAAAGTTAAAATTTAATTGATTTTAAAATTTTTTGTTAATGGAAGTTGTTTGAAAAAATGAAAAAAAATTCAAATTTCAGCCGTACTAAAAATCTTTAAAATTAAATATCTCAAGAACAAGAATTTTAGCTTCTTTGTAAATTTGATATATTCTAGAGTAAGGATGGAACTATTTTCAGAAAAAAAATTAATTAAATTCCAATTAATCTTTGACCCTAGCGCCATCTTTAAAAAAGTTTTTTTAATATTTTTATTTAAAAATTAATTATAAAAACAATAAATTAACTTTTTTCAAACGACCAATTAAACATCTATCAAACAAAAAAAAGTTTGATGAAATCGGTATAGTCGTTCTTGAGCAATTAACTTTCAAAGTTACATCGGTTTTGCAGAATTTTCATTCTTCATGCATGTTGGGGTGCCCCCTATGTTCAAACTATGCACTTCAAAAAAAATTTTAAAATAAGTTGTAGTTTTTATTTTGTCCAAACTACTTATATGCCAAGTTTCAGGAAAATCAAAAATGGTCGAGTTCAAATTTCGACTTTTTCACCTGCGTAGATCACGTTTTTCATCACTTATACGTTCAAATAAAAAATCCTTTTACTGTGAGGAATACTCACTTGTCACCTTCTGAGATGAACCTGTCAATGTCTTTAATAACGACAGTTGCATGATGATCATGCTTCCCTCGTGATCCCGTTGAGAACTTGATTTTGAAAAAGTCACTTGTTATCTGTATCGTGATGTTAAGGATTACAACTATTTTTTTTTAGTAAAAAGTGTTGTGTAGTAGCATTGATTAAGTATTATAAGATAATATTACTATGAATTACAACAACAAAAATTATTGGCCGTTGCTTCTAACATATTACAAAAAAAGAGTATCACTAGTTTAAAAACTTATGGCTTAAACTTTATGGTGGAACAGGCTGAATAATTGTAAAACTATGGTGCGAAAACGAAATAAAACATTTTATTTTTTTTATGCTCAAAATTTACCAACACTATGATAAAATACCAAATAAAATTCAAAAACTTCATCTAGAATTAGTTCAGTAAATTATTTGTGATGTAACATCAGCTCGATGGAAAATCTCCCATCAAGATTAATATAAGAACTGAATCTAAAAAATTATGGTGCAAATTATGAAACTTTTTGCAATTCATACAATTTTCGACCGATCTAGTTTCGAACCAATGAGAAAATTTTAAATTTTAAAAAAGTTTATCATTCTCATCAGGGCTAGCCGACTAGATAAAATACCAAAAAATGTCAACACCAAATATAAACCAAAAATTAGGTTACAACTCTAGCGAAGTATAAAAAACAAAATATTTACATAAACATATATTTAATAGATTCAGGTTTAGTCAATTAGTTTCTCTAGTGATCAGTGTTTTGTTATACTCTAGACATACTAGTATTGAATAACAAACTGGTATCGGCGAGAAGAAGATCACTAGTCTTCACTTGTGTCTATTGACATATCGAAACTAGATCGGTCGAAAATTGTATCGATTGCAAAAAGTTTCATAATTTGCACCATAATTTTTTAGATTCAGTTCTTATATTATTCTTAATGGGAGATTTTCCATCGGGGTGATGTTGCATCACAAATAATTCACTGAATTAATTGTTGATTATGTGTCAATAAACACAAGTGAAGACTAGTCATCTTCTTCTAGCCGAGTTGTAATCTAATTTTTGGTTTATATTTGGCGTTGACATTTTTTGGTAGTTTATCTAGTCGGCTAGCCCTGATGAGAATGATAAACTTTTTTAAAGTTTAAAATTTTCTAATTGGTTCGAAACTAGATCGGTCGAAAATTGTATGGATTGCAAAAAGTTTCATAATTTGCACCATAATTTTTTAAATTCAGTTCTTATTTCATCTAGAATATTTTCTCTTTTTTTCACAAGATATTTAAGAACCCTATCTCTCTCACCTTAATGAACAAATGTCCAACAACGAAAACAAAAACAAACGACTTTTAACCAAAATATTGAAATTTAATGATTTACGAAAATGAAATTTCATTAGGAATTAAGAATTAGGTAAATAATGAGGAGAGGGTAGCGAGGTAAATAATGAGGAGGTAATCTATGGGTAATTAATTTTGATATTTTATGGCGATCAGTTTTGTGTTTTGTTTTGATAATGATTATTTGCTTATTAATATTAGAACTGTAATTGAGGAATAAGTTACAAAATTGTATGTACAATCATCTTCCATTTATCTCGTTTCAACGCTATTTGACTTTAGTTTTCCTGAAGTGAACGTCTTCATAGTTAAATCGTCAAGCCAGAGTTGTCCATGTTTTTCTCTCCACCGAACACCGGCTGGTTAATGGGTCACTTTTTGGTTGTTCTTTCTAATGTGGTTAAATTTCTAACGCGATTAAATTTAACGAATCTGATTACATCGCAGCCTCCAATGTTTTGTGTTTTGGAATAAACTCCAAAATTTATTGTTTAAATGTATTTGGACATGTGTCTATGTGTCTTTGTGTATTAATTTTATTTTTTTTTTACTTTTTTATTTATTATTTTCTATTTTTTATTTTTTTATTTATTATTTATTTACTTTATTTTATTATTTTATTTTATTTATTTTAGTATAATTTTATTTTATATTTTTATTATATTTTATTATATTTTATTATTATTGTTATTATTGTTTACTATTATTATTATTTATTATTATTTTTATTTATTATTATTATTTATTATTACTATTATTATTATTATTTATTATTCATTATTTGTTATTATTATTTATTATTATTTTTTATTGTATATTTATTATTTATTTATTATTTTTTTATTATTTATACATTATTTATTTATTATTTATTTTATTTATTTATTAAATTATTTTTATTTTATTTTTTATATTTTTATTATATTTTAATTTTATTATTTTTTTATTTTACTTTATTATTTTTATTTCATTTATTTATTTATTTTATTTTTTTTGTATTTCTTATTTATTTAATTTTAATTTTTTTATTTTTTCGTTACTTTTTCAGTATAGTATATCAGTAGGTTAAAGGAATTGTAATTCTTAATTTCTAAATTTGTTCCAGCAAAATCGGACTAGTCGTTCTCGAGTTATGTCAAAAAAAGAACCCCAAAAGTGACAATTTCTCCTATATGATACTTACTAACTTCAAATCGATATATCTCGATTCCTAGACGTGACCCAGCGAAACGCCGGAACACGTATAACTTTTTTTTACCGATATAACATTTCCCGGTAGTTAGAACCCCAGCGGATTTTGGCTGTCGCACAGTGTTATTGATACTATATCAAAATGCAATATCAAAAGATTGGGCACTGATAATTTGATTGTTATTCTATAGTTGTTTATTGTATGTCTGAGTTCATTTGTGATAAGTTCTTTGTTTTTATTTCTCATGGCTGTGGATCTTTTAAAGAAATCTTTTATCATATGTCGATCATTTGCAAAGCGTGTCTTAAACTTTCAATTAACCATATGTTGAATAATGTTTTCGATAAACTCCTTCATATTTTGATTATCTTTTTCCTTCTGTTAGGCTTTTCTAGAGCCTTGATACTCAGTTGTGAACCTTACGGATACTCCATTAGATTTCGGTGTGCATTCTGAGTGTACCTTTTTTACATATTAATTGGGAAAAAGTTGATGTTGTTTCTCGCGACCATTTATAATAAACCAAACTCAAATTTGTCCTTCGATTTAATTAATGCAGTGGTAGTAAACTAGTGTCTTTATCTGTTTCATGAATTACACTTCCAGCAAATCCTATAGATATTATACAGGCCTTATTTTTTAAGTTTATGCTTATATTTTTTTAATAGAAAGTGTTGTGTGTTAGAAATTGCAACATGTGTCATAGTAACACATTGATCCTTTTTAAGGCCTAGGTCCCATAATATCATGTGTTCTAAGCACTTGAATGGATTCAAAATGTTGTTTTGAATTAGTTCTACTTTTGTATCTGTATGGATTACTGCTGAGTGCTGTCAAGTTCGGGAAACTACTTGAGCTTACCTTCGCTCATACTTTAAACAGCATGTTGTTTTTTAGACCTGGACCTTGAAATATATTGTGTTGTTGTGACGCAACAGAACAAAACACCGTTTATCTAATGAAAATTCCCATATAAAGTTAATTGATGTTGATAAAAATTTAAAAACGTCAATTAACAGTATTCCCTATATAAATTTATTAATAAATATAATAGTATATTTAATAAATTATCATATTGCTCAAATATTAAATAAGCTACTATTTTACTCTATTACTGTCAGGACCTGATGGTAAAAGCTAATTCGAAGACGCTGAATCAACTTTTCTGGGTCAACTTGAAAAAATATATGCTTTTATGAAAAATGGTCATATTTTTTCGAGCTAACCTAGACCTAGTTGCACCATTATCATACCATAGGATTTAGAGAAGCCTGATTAGACTTTCCTCATGGCCATCTTGACGAATTTAGCAACTAATAAAACAAATTCCACTCAAACAACTTAGTTTCTAAAACACAGTTATTGCTTTGGGTTTTATGAAGTTAAGGAAATCATTAAAAGAATATAAACATATAATATTACTGGTGCATGATATTAAAAATAGTCATTCTTAAAATTTTGAAAATAAAAACTGCCCAGCATATACTAAAGCTCTTGAATTAAAAGATATTTGAAATAGTTTTCAGCATATCAAAATTTTAGTTTACAATTGGCAAATCCCTTATTTTTTCTAAAATATTATGAATAAAAAAATTTATGTCAATGAACTCGATGTAAAGAAATACGATTTATTTATTTAAGCAAAAATAAAAAAGGGTTTGGTTTTTGAATATGAAAGAATTTTAAAAGAAAAGAGAAAAAGTAATAAAAAACTAACACTAATGCAATGTTTATACAGAAAAAAGCAACAAAAATTAAATTTTTATAATTTCTTGTTGCCAGAAAAGAAAAACCACTCCTTCAATTGCAAGTGTTATGTTGTCTTTATTCTAATTGACTAGCAGAGCCATAGCTCGATCGTAGCGGCGAAAACTTTAGTAATATTATCTTAATATACCTAATCAATGGTAGTAGGAATTACAAAATGTGTCACAACAACACATAGATACCTTTTAAGATCTTATAGGTCCCATAACAACATGCATCTTGAGGTATTGGTGGACGCTTTTTTTAAATCTTTGTGGACTGAAGGCACTCGAGACTATTGATTCAGGCTAAGCATTCCATTTATACGATATACGCACAAAGAAATCCCTTTGCATTTTGTTACTGTGGCAGTGAGTAATCCCGACAGTTTGACTATTTGCACAAACAGATTGACAAGTTGAACGAGGAAAAGAATATGTCTTAGGCATTATAGATCTGATTTCATCCGAGCACTGCTGGTGACGATATTTATAAAAAACAACGAGATCTGCAACAGTGCGACGATGTTGTAGGGAATCAAGATTTAATGTTAAATTTCAATCACCGACAATTCGTATAGCACGCTTTTGAATAGAGTCCAAAAGACCCAAGATGGCAACAGATGCAGCACCCCAAACTTGACAACAATACCCCATACAGGGACGAATATAGAACTTATAAATGTGGAGTAATTGATACGGAGAAAAATATTTTTTACATCTATTGAGGAGGCCGAGTTTTCTTGAAGCGCTCTTCGCCATGGCCATTATATGGTCATTCCAGAGTAAGTCATTGGAAATTGTGACTCCCAATAAACGAATGTTTTCACATTCGTCTATTTGGTCGTCACACATATTAATTGAAATAACATTGGGAAACTCGGTCTTTGATCTGGAAACAATCAATAGCTCTATTTTGGTGGAATTAAAATTGACCAAATTTTGTCACTCCAATCGGCGACTTTTTTTAGGTCCTCGTTTACATTTATGGCAGCTCTCCGCGGGCGGGATTTATTCGTTCATGCATTTTACCTTTTGAAGATAGTGGGAAGAATGACTTGTGCAGTGAACTATCATCTGCAAAACTATTTATTGGGTTACTGGTGATTTGCAACAGTTCGTTGGTATAAATTAGATGCTGGTATTAGATGCTGGTATTTTCAGGGATTTAATACCAAATAATCATCTTTAAATGAAAAATAACTGTAGTCTAAACAGATTAAATTTGGTCCTCTCATTTTTGACGGAACAAGCCTGAGTGGTCACAGACAAAACGTATTTTAATAGTTTATGTTTGATAGTGGGTAGCCTAATTTTTTGGAAAGACTAAGGAAACAACAGTTACATTTTGCGTCTAAACTTGAGCACCATATGATCCAATGTATATGAAACACAAGAGTTATAATAACCATGCTTTATGTTGTTATAGTATGATGGCTAGGAAGCTCTAAAAATAATCATCATTAAGTAATTTTTGATTCGTATAGTTGTGTCTTAAAAGAACCCTCAAAAGATCATCTTTGGCAATGCTTGAAATCTTCTTGCATCCAGCATTGAATTATATTTTAACCAAATAGATGGTCACAAGAACAGCTATCAGTATAGGCAGTGTAGCAAAAACACAGAAAGCATTGACATATCAGTCACTTCTTGAGAAGCTCTAAATGGGTGCCGGAGATGTATTCCTTAAATATAGAAAAGGTTTTTTCCATTGTAAAATTATGAAACACATATGCCTTATTGCCTCGTGCGCTTCATATTTGTCATTCTGACCTAACCACCTATAAATATAGTAAATGCTAACCTTCACATGATCATATTCGTTTGAAGAAAATAACAAAATAAATATACCAATGTGTAGTAAACCGAGAAGGAGTAGAAGAAATACAACGCTTCTTAAATGACTACTGCACATCCGCGAAAATTTACTTTTGAAAGAGCGATGAACCTGAGCAAAATATAAATAAATACAAATTCTATTATACTTAATACTGTACTACTAAAAACGGTATATGACAAAAATACATCATCACTAAAAAACGTGATTATCATGAAACAGAAATAATTATTTTGTTATATCAATGAAATTTGATAAATGCATGTAAACATAATTTAATTGTTTTATTTTATTGATTGTAAAAAATTTAAAAAACCAAATCTGTGTTTGCATAAAAAAATTACATTCGATTAAACACAATTACAATGATTAATCTCGTTGGAAAGCAACAACAGGACAATAAAACGACTACTAGCAGTGATACTTCTGTAATTAGTTCTACTCTACTTCCAAGTTACTTGAAACTAAATTCAGCTTATATAAGAATTCGATTGTTTAGGTTAGCATAACTGCTCTTATCCTTGATCCTACATTCAAATATCATTGCAATGCATATGTTAGAATACCAATAAATTAAATACGATCTAATTTATTCACTCCCACGAAAATGTTTTTAAAAACTCATCAGTTTTATAGCACTACACAAAAACTAATTACAACAACCAATTATTATTGTAAGTCCACGAGCGGCTATGACACCTATAAGATAAAGTTTTTACATTTTATTGTTGTAACCTTGTATATAATACAGGCATATTGTTAATTAATTTTATTAACTTATTTTTATTACACATAAAAAAAAATCGCGATAGAGTTACATAAATGATAATAAACGTTTCAAGCTTACAAATGTTAGATATCTTATTTTGTTGTTTATATTTTTTTCGAGGTGGTTGAACTTCGTAATGAAATTTAAGATGTTTGAAATATATTAAATTATTTTAATTACATTATGGAAAATAAAAAAATCGTGGAAAAAACCTTGAGGAAAAGAAAAATTTGTAGAAGGAAATTGATTTCAAATCATTACGAGCACTTCATATTGTAGTTATGGGGTGTTTAAGACATTTCCTTTTTTGTAATGACTGTTAGAGTTATCACTTATCAGTTCAAATCTCATTCTGCATTCAGAATTAATCCGTTTTTTATCTAAACTCTATTCATTCATACATACAAAGTGAACTGACTGTCTTGCTAAAAATTAGGTTAACCATCACAAGCTAAAAGAAAAAAATTACAAATCTTCTATAGCATCACAACAATTCAGGTCTCAAAGGCTGATTTGGATTATTGAGAAAACTAGTCTCTCAAATACAATCTCTGTCTTACGAAACAATTTTCAAAGACCGGCCAAGTTGTAGCTTACTGTCGCATAGAAGTGACAATTTTTTTGAAATCATACACAACAACAAGTGTTCCCTTCGTAAATTCTCACCAAATGCACACCCTCAGTATGCTACACCATCAAAAACCACTCCCAATATTCTAAAACTATGACAAAATATCGTTTCTTATCTATACTGCTAGTCGCTAGACCTCCAAAATTTGTAGATAATGAAAACATTTGAGATCGCATATTTGTAATTGTTCTTGATACATTTGTTAAAAAGAAAATTATCTTTTCAACCAAAAACATTTAACTGGGTATCTATAAAAATATAAACAGCAAACATGTTACATTATTATTATTACTTTTATTCTTATTTGTTAATGCTTGATTGAGGAGAAGGCACCTGTCGCAAGTTCCCACGATTTTTATTTAAAATTAGTTTTACTTTGTTTATTATGTTGTTTTTTTTTTAATTATTTATGTTGGTATTATTATCATTATTTACTTTTTAAAGAAATAATGCCGGATACCTTACGTCACACTTTGAGCAAAATACATAAAAGCTTAATTATGAATGAGATGAGAGTGAAGAAAAAACGATAAAGATAAGAAGTAGGAAATTTTTATTTTTGCATGACATTGCGTGTTAAATTACGGTTTATACTTTTTTTATAGCCATTTTAAACCACAGAGAGTTCAAGCAGATATTTGTTAACATTTAACTGCACAATTAGGGTATTATATGTCGATTATCGCAACCACAATCTTGATAACAAAGCAATCGAAAGATCTCTTAGTTAGGATTATTAAAAGTAAAATGGAAATTCATGCAATCCATGTTAAGTTAGCTGTATTTAGGCAATATTCAAAATTTTATTATTACCATTAAATTTGTCAGAAAGATTCAAATTTTAAACCATAATATTGTTTGTGAGGAATAATAAAAAAAATACAAAGGACTGTGCGAAATTATTATTAACAAGAATCCTATCCAGCCACACGCCCACACATCTCGGAATGGTAGCCCAAATTTATAAAAAACATACTACACTGAAACCTGTTTATGTGCGGTCTTTTTTTGTGCGATTTTTTTTTGTGCGGTATATGAAAATTTCAATCAAATTTTTTTTATGCGATTTATGTAATTTTTTTATACGTTTTCTTTTATGCGGTTGCTATCCAGTTCAGAAAAACAGGTTTCAGATATATTTCTATAACGAAAAGTCGTTGACACCGATCTTAAGACATTGGGATTATTTTAATTGATGATGGGTACTGGACTGGTTTCTGGTAGTTACTTAAAAGGGCTTTTCAAGTGTTTATTTCTTTTCTCTATAGTTTCAGTGTCTGTAATTTTAGTATATTTTGTATAAATAATAAATTCTTAAAATAAAAAAATTAAAGAAAAAAAGCTAATTTTTCGATTTAAATAATTCTACGTTTGAAAAAATAAAATTAAAAAAAAAATTAAAAAGAAATTCTTAACAAATTTCAATCCACGGGGTCTCAAAACTAGGAAAAAAGTAAACAAAATAAAAACCGATTTCCGAAGTTTCAAGGAAATACGAAATGGTCGGGTTCTCATCATCGGTGTCTTGATTCGATTTGTCATTTATTCTAAATCATGGTGAGCCATTGTTGCCTTAAAACCAAGAAATATAAAACATTTGTTCTCCATGATAGGGACGGGCTGGAGTTTGCGTCTGTCTTGGATCAAGCTGCTCGTTTTATAAACGTGTAAAAAGTGTTTCCGACAACCTTAAGATCTGCAGAACCGTGAATTGTGTGGGATTTCGGTTCAATAATATTTGCGTAAAAAAACAATTTTCTAGGAACTCTGTATACACGGACTTATCTTGAGCTCATCACAAAAACTACTTCGACTTCGGCAACTGTAATCGGACTACGATTTTAGAATCGGAACCCGAACTTGTATACTTAGCCAAAAGTTTCATCAGATCCATATGCAGAAAGGTTCTAGCGGACATACTGCCGCTCGGTACTTTTTTTGTTTTGTAATGTTCGAAGATAGAGTGAGAGGACATGACATTTTTTCACCGTTTTAGCAATAACTCTAGTTCTTGAGTTAAATTGCAAAAGTTGAGTTTCCGAAATTGTGAAAAATGTTCATCTCATCTCACTCTATCTTCGAACATTACAAAACAAAAAAGTCCAAGCGGCACGTATATCCGCCGCTAGAAATAGGAAATTTTCATTTTTTTTTCATTGACTGTTATAAGGTTTTCATAATTGTAGCTATGGATTATTGCAAACTTTTTTGTTGAAGCCAACAAGTCAAAAACCTCTAACTGCAGAGGTTTATATTTATAAGAAACGGATTAAAGGAATATTCTTTGATCATACGCTATTTTTTTTTTAAATAAAATGTGTTTGGTAGTAGAAATTACAAGGTGTGTCACAACAACAAATAATAGTATATTAAGAAACTAGTTTCATAATTGACGATTTTATCGCACGCAATCTGTTTAGAAAACGACCCGGGGAGTTTTCTAAAGGATAAGTGCGATAAAACGTCTTATGAAACGAGTTTTTTATACTATTTTTTCTATTTTGCATTTTTTGTCTTGAAATTTTAAAAAATGTGTATTTTATTAAAAAATAATCAATTTGAAATTATGTTATTATTACTAATTATTTTAATTAATTAAAATATTTAACACTAATTTAGATATTCTTATTAATTTTATTTACATAATTATTCGTTTTAATGTTCACTGACGTTTGTATGACCAATGTGACCAACCTTGAAAGACAAAACTTTGCGTATCGTAATGAAGGCCATTTCGATACGCATTTGGGTATCGAAATGACTTTATTTTAGACGCAAAATAGAAAAAAAACTTTTAAGAACAAGGTCCCACAACAACATGCTTTCTAAGGTGTTGATAGACGCAAAGTTTTATATGATATGTTTTGATTATTTTAAACATAAAAATGTATATAATAGTTGCTTGGCATGCTGATAGATGTAAAACTCAGAATAATTTTAATGATTTTAATTTAAACATTCTGAAATTTTAATTTGCAATGCTACAATAATTGGAAATAAAAAAAAACACAACTATTTCACAGATTTAAGTTTTCACATCTGTCGGCAGTCCTTAACACTGCCTTCTTTTTTTAATCATCTTTTGTGTATTATCATTTCGTTACATTTCGTTTCGCTTCGTTTTTATTATTCGTAAAATGCGGTGAACACTGAGGTGAACACTGACCCTGATAGTGCAATGACTTTCAAAAACGTTAGAGGAACTGCGTGCCTTGCAAGGTTTATTTCAGACTAGCCCCAATCTTGTGGATTCGAATGTATTATCCCAGCCCAGTACAAATTTGGCATTGTATACAAAAGAAAATAATAAGAGAATGGATCTGAATTAGTAAAATAATCAATTGGGACTCTGAGGACCCCATAAGACAAAGGAACCAAGATCTTCCCACACACTACTTTAATCAAGTTATTACATTTGAAATAAAAATGTTTCACTCACCCAGGTCGCATCGAATCCAACTCATGCCCATCGAACTCAACTTCATGCCTATGAAAATTTAATTGTTATTATTTTTAATAATAATTAATAATTCTTTCAAAAGATGCGCCAATAGACCAGGCGATTGTCAACTTCTTGATTTACATGCCACCAATTATATGCTGATCGGAATGAACCAAAAGCCAATATTATAATAGTCAGAAAATTGTTGTGCGTAGTTATGAACGAGAATAACCAGTAACAAACATTTCATCATCTTCGTTTTCATTAAGAACAGCATTGCACGTTGGTTGCCTCCGTTCACATTCATCCGGAAAAAAAATTTTAATATCACGAATAGCATATGTTTCTAACTCTACAAACACATTTTTTTCATACTCTAACTAAGAATTGTCATTGAATGAATAACATGTGTGATCTACGAGTTTGACAGTCATTTATGCAACTAAATTAGTCCGATTTTACAAAAACCAAATTTCTTTGTCATTATTTGTTAATATTTTTAAGTTTCCTTTTTGGAAATATATAAATGCACATCTGCTTACTTGCATCTCATCAGCAGCTACTCGACTTTATAAACCATCTTGAACCCATCAACCGCAACTTCGTTTTGCTCGTCAGTCGGTTTGTGCAAAGAACTATACTGTCGAGAGTCACAACATCCTCTGGAAGGGTGGTACTTGTATGGATTTATTAATAAGTGTATTCAAAGTTCATCTAAATAATTCCTGTAGTAGGTCTAAAATGCTTAACAACGGTTTACCACAGGGTTCCGTCCTGGCGCCATTACTTTTTAATCTGTTCATTCATGACATTCCTGACACAACATCAAAGAAATTTGGTTACGCTGATGATTGGACCCTGGCCACTCAAAACAAAGACATGGGTGTTTTGGAGGATTTACTCTCAACTGACCTAGCGATAATGAATGACTATTTTCGAACATGGAGCTTATTTCCCAATCTAAGTAAAACCGAGAGCTCCTGTTTCCACTTAAACAACAAACTGGCAAAACACGAACTATCAGTGTTATTTAACGGCACTGTCATTAAATACAATCAACAGCCAAAGTACCTGGGCATTACTCTCGATAGAACTCTTTCTTTTAAACTCCACCTAGAAAATACGTCACAAAAACTTAAAACGAGAAACAATATATTGCACAAACTGGCAGGCTCTACATGGGGTGCTACTCCAGCTACCCTCCGAACAACTGCTCTAAGTCTGGTTTACTCAGTGGCTGAGTATGGCGCACCAGTCTGGTTGAATAGCACACATACTCAAAAAGTTGACTGTCAGCTGCATGCCACGATGCGTACTATAAGTGGTACTATCAGATCCACCCCTTTACCTTGGCTCCCTGTGTTAAGCAATATCGCTCCACCTGCACTCAGACGCTCGCATGCTCTCATACGTGAACATAAAAAGGTAACCAACAACATCACGTTACCCTTGCACGAATATTACGGTGACCACACTCGTTGTCGATTGAAGTTAAGAAAGCCTCCATATAAAACTGCCAGCAACCTGCTGGCGACTGATTTTAATATCTTGGATGCCTGGGATACCTCCTGGCAACATTACAACACAACTGGCCTTTCTATTACTAACCCGACTTCTACCCAACCTGGTTTCGATTTGCCACGTCATACCTGGACTACACTAAACCGAATAAGAACAAACCATGGACGTTGTGCTGATTCTTTCTACAAGTGGGGCATTTCAGAGTCCCCTGAGTGTGACTGCGGCACTCCACAACAAACTATAAAACACATTGCAACTGTGTGTCCAATTCGACGTTATAATGGAAACATCTCAGACATCCATTTGGCAACTCCAGATGTAGTAGCATGGATAGACTCGCTCGATGTAAACATCTAATGTTCAAATGTACTGCCCAATGTTCAAATATTTTACTTTTTAATTTTTACTTAAAAGACGCGCAATCAAATTGATTGTAAGTTCATTTAATGTGTATCCATGTTTTGTTTTAGGTAGATTTCATAGAAGAGTCTACCTATTTTTAAGTTTAATTTTTAATGTGTCACAAAAAAAAAACCATACGCTAAATAAATAATAAGTGTTACTTCTTTTGTTAACTTGCTGAAACGTATTATTTATTTAAAATAAAATTTTACAGTCAAATTTTAAACAACAAAAATGTATATGTATAAACTCAAGCCTAGCATACTTCTCACTCGTTCCAATAACTAAAATACAAAAAAAAACATAATCATATATTTAACAAAGACCCCTAAATACTCATGCATTAAAAAAAATCGTGGTCGTCACTACCATATATCTGTCGTCATTTTTATTTTAAAACTTTTAAGTCTATAACACACATGGAATAAATAACTCAAGTATAATAACACGTACGGATTTTATTCATATATACATATATTCATTTCACACACAACAATACAAAAATGGCTCGTGGGAAAATTAAGACTTTAATTTTTGTTTCCCACACAATTTTAATTCTTTCATTTCTTCTTTCTTCAGCCTTTTGTGCATTCATCAAATCAAACAAGTAACCAACTGTTTACTGTATTATACAAATTCGTTTCAAATAATATAATAATAATGTTTTAAAAAAAAATTAAATTGAATATCATATTCTTTGTAGTGGAATTTTTTTAAGGTAACGATAAATTGAAAATAACGCACCCTTATTATTTAGAAACAGGAATAAGTAAAAATGTTCCCTCGCGTTTTTAATATAATACTTTGGTTGAATTGTTATGCACAACTTATTACATGACGTGCACACATATTAATAATCTTGTGATTGGATTGTGATTTTTACAGTGGATTAATAAAACGAGTTCTATTTTCGGGATGTTTTTATTTATTGAAGCCCCACAAACAAAATCTCATGATCTCACGTGCAGATTCTCTTTATTTTTATTCATTTACTATATAAGATTTAGGTACTTGGTTATCATCAGCATCAGATTGTGGCCAGTTACAAAAACATTCAACTTCGATTCGGATCTGACT
This sequence comes from Diogma glabrata, assembly GCA_963693315.1. Lineage (NCBI taxonomy): Eukaryota > Metazoa > Arthropoda > Insecta > Diptera > Cylindrotomidae > Diogma > Diogma glabrata. The sequence goes on from OY856187.1 coordinate 165,262,476, forward strand.
TTATATAAACTTTATAACTAAGAAAAAAGTCAAGAGTAAAGTAAAGGGCAGCTCGAAACATTAATAACGAATTAATATTGTACATTTTGTCTGCTTTTATAACAGAGCGATTTAGGCAAAAATATTTTATGCTACACTGCATTCATCCATTCATCCATACTAGATCTAAATAAGATGCTAAATTAAACATCCCTCTGCACCCCGTTGCAAACGGATACGGTAGGCAAATCAAATCAACCTACTTATTGTTTTCGAAATAAAACTTTTTAAATTCTAGCCTCAATAGTCAATGACGTGCATTGTCTTGACAACCGTGATGAATTTTGGAAAATCAGCAAACCACACGTCAGAATAAAAGTGTATGAGTTGAATTATGAAACTGACTTTTATGAATTGACATTTATGGGGATAAAAGTAATGCTCATAATTGCAATACCTTTATAATGTACTGACTAGTAGATGTAATCCTTTGACATTTAAAACTCATATTGCTAAGTGACTGTATAAAAACAAAGAAATTGTAATTTAAATCAAACTATAAAAGATCACATTACGATAGGATTTTAATATTTTTAAATTTTTACTTCATAAATCTCAAATCAAAGATTTTTCTAGACAAAATCGAAAGGGGATTTGTGTGTAATAAAAGTTCAGAAGAATGTGACAATCAGCTTTAAGTCATGAGAATGACTTGTGGACTGTTGTGATTCAATTATATGATTTATTATTTTGTTTGTGCTGATTTGTTATTAGTTCCTTCATGCAAATGATCTAACGAATTCGAAAAATAATTTACAGCCAATTTTATCATATGTCCTCTGGCTCTCTGAGCAAGTAAAAGTGTGTGTTTATTAAAAGTAGCCGTTTTTTTTTAATTTCAGAGGACGCATGAAGTGATCAATTTTTGTTGATTTGTGTTATTTTGTTATTTTAGACCACGGGTCTGACCACCCTGCTATTGATAAACGAGAACTGCTATAAAAAGCGAAATAACACTAGTCAAGGTAACATGTTAGGATTCCTGGCAGATAAACACTATTAAGTCTGGTCAACGGCATCATTTTTAATCCTACATAGCTATGGCATATTTGTTGTTGATGACACGCTATTCTTTGGCCAAAGAAACGAGAATTCGTATGTGTGCTTTAATCATTGAGAAACATAATTTATTGTTTTGCATGATCAAGGAATATACTAACACCGGGATTATTGGCTGTCCAATTTTAGTTTTTGGCCTCCAAATTTCTTTAAAACTTTGCTTTTTATTTATTTCATTCTGTCATGAAATATTGGTCCATTACAAATTGTATTCTCACGTTTTTGTGACTTACACTCAATTTGATAATTGCAATTTCCAATCTCCTTCTTGGTTCGATCACTGATTAGTAAGCAAACACACCAGGTTTTATTAAGTATTCAACCACAGGTATTGTTACACAACAACAGGAAAACAATACACAAAAAGCAATATTTTTAACTTATAGAATATTCTTGCAATAGCTTCAGAAACTCCAACGGTTGATTGTAGAAATTTCCAGTATGATTGAGCACGGCGTCCAAAATAATGCATAAAATATTGCAACTTAATAACACTTAAAACTTTATTCACAAAACTCAAATTTAAAAATAACTTCAATTTACACGATTTTATAGGCCCGATACAGCGTTTCGTTTACAATTACATAATTTCATTTAACATAATCACTTAAACCATTAACACTATCGCATTACAGGAGGGAATTCCTTATATATAATTCTGCCTAATTTCTCGATTATTCGAGGTCACTTTCTTAACAAAGAACCTTTCGAGAAAATCTAAGAATATTCGATAACAATGCTTTGCAATTGCCTAGCATGTTGATTTGATTCATAAAATAATTCAATTTTATTTCATATTTTTGTTTTTATCTTTAACCCCCTTTCTTGGAAAAATGTGATGTTGAATACGTTGTATTTCATTGCGATTATGAAGAATCGTAACAATATTAAGTTATAGGATTTATTGTTTGGCTATGTGATCTTTAAAAGAAACATAAAAACATAGGAGGTTCCGTTAACCTAAAAGTAAAAACGAAATCCTTATGGAAGAAAAGCGTGTTGTGAAAGACCGAGTGTGAAACTTGACCATTTTTGATTTTCCTTAAATTTTGCATATGAACAAAATGAGTATGGACAAAAAAAAAATGCTGCTTATTTTAGAATTTTTTAAAGTGTATAGTTTGAGCATAGGGGCCCCTACATGCATGAAAAATGAAAATTTTGCCAATCCGACGTAACTGTGAAATTAAATTGCTCAAGAATGGCTATACCGATTTCAACAAACTTTTTCTTGTTTGATAGGTGATTAGTTAATCTCTTAGAAAAAATTAGTTAAACTTTTTCTAATTAATTTTAAAATTATTACATTAAAAAAACTTTTTTAAAAATGGGGCGCTAGGGTCAAAGATCAATTAAATTTTAACCTTTTTTTTAACCACTGAAGTTCAAGAAAATGATGAAAAATTGGAATTCTAATCGGACTGAAAATCTTTAAAATTAAGTATCTCATAAAAAACGAAAAAACGCCTCTCTGCAAATTTGATATATTTAGCATCATCTTTAAAGCTACTTCGGATTGTCAAAACTTTTATTTGTGATGCATCTTGGGACGCCCCCTATGCTAAAACTATCCACTTTAAAAAACTTCTAAAAGAGGTTTTAATTTTATTTTGTCCATACTACCTATACCTATATGTCAAGTTTCAGGAAAATCAAAAATGACTAAAATCAAATTTCGACTTTTTCAATTGTGTAGATCACGTTTTTCATCTATGGTGGGAGTTCGGCATCCGTTCGAATTTCCACGTAATCGCTTTTCCCACAAACTATTAACTATAAATTTTCTACAGTTTTTGAGTAAGGTTGTTCAAACAGGCCACAAACAGACCATTACTGGGCGCCCTTCCTGAAGCAAAAGGTGAATAACGTGACTCATAACTGGGACATTAAAATATTAACTCTAAATGATAACTAAACGAGCAGATCTGGACGACTGCTCCCCGCCCATTAACAGAATAAATATATTAATCCGCCATTTAGCAAAATAATTTATTGTTATAATAATAATTTAATAATAACAATTTTAATATATTTTTATTATTTCTATATTCATTTTATTATCGTGGGTCGATTATAAATTATATACAATAAATAGTAATTCGCCTAACCATAGCAGTAAAAATATAAAATCGGTCATCTATTGGGTTGCCAGCAAAAGCTTTAATTAAAAAAATTTTGTTATAGCGATTAATTTGACAGACATTGGCCAATTTATGGGAGCTATCTAATTTTCATTTCTTGTAAGCCCCAGATCGGATGATGAATGGTTTTATTTTCAGTGCAGCGAATTGCAATCGAGTTTGGTTTAAAAAATCGAAATATTTAAAAAGAAAACTACGAAGGGGCTAAAATGTCAGGGCTCTAAGATTTCAAGACTTTGGTCTGTGTTAAGGGTTTTCACATAGTTTTTTCCTGAAAATGGCTTTTATGATGACATTGTTTGTAGTTGTGAGCAGAGATGTATATTATATATAAAACACTTTGAAAAAGTGCAAGTATTTAATTTCTGTGTAGAAATGTATTGCCATCGAAATTATAACAGAGTCTAAACCAAAATAATAAAAGAAATGAAGCCAAACGAGGATCCACTCAGCAAGCTTCTCAACAACCTTATTCATTCCAGAAACCTTCTCAGACAACTTCTTCATTTATGAGCGAATAAGATTAAAAAATACAACATTCCCAAAAATAGTATCAAAAATAAAAGAATATCGTTGTTACTCCTAATTCGAAATAATAGTAGTTTAACAAGAGCTGCCGAGTTATCCCATCCATTTGTTGTACAAATGCCTCGTTGTAGAACTGTGTCCTTTCAGCAGAACGACTATTTTAATAGAGTGGCCAAATTGTGGAACTCAATGCCTCCCTCTGTATTTCCCGATGAATTTTCCCCTAGGGCATTTAAAGAAAATGACCATAATCATTTAAAACAATTAGTATAGTTATCCCTATATCCCCATTCCTTCCATTTTCCTCATCTTCTTCCTTTATAGTTGACATGGTATCTTCGGATATTCAAAAAGTCTAAATAATGAATATTTCATATTTAGTGTGCTAAACATGTCTAACTAATTAATAAAAAAAAAAAAAAAAGTTTATTGTGTAAGTTTTTAATGCTAATTTTATTTTTCGAGCCTTACTTCTGTCTATTGACTTTGACACATTATCTGCAATTAATTCAATGAATTAGTTGTGATACAACATCACTCCAATGGAATGTTAACCCATCATGAATAATAAGACTGAATTTAACAAAACATGACGCAATTTTTGGAATTTTTTAATTTTTAGTTTATAAGCGTTAACATTGTTTGGTAGTTTATCTATTCGGCTACGTAGCCCTGATGAGAATGAAAACTTTTTAAGTTAGAGCTTTGATGTCTTTCATTGTAGGTCATTTCATTTTCCAAATTGCTAAGCCATAAAAACAATAAATTCAAACTAATGCGCATGTCCTTCTCTCGAATGTTAAAAAAGGCAAAGACTACTACGAGTAAATTGAATTAAATTTAGAAGTGAAAAAAGCGCCCGAATAAAATAAAATTGTAACTGGTAATAAATATTAGAATTTGCGGACCACTAAACCTATCCTGCGGACCACCGGTTGAGAAACACCGCACTAAAATATTTAAAAAAAAATAAAATTTGGGAAACTCAAAAAGTGCAGGAAATGTGCATTCACTAGCATTCACCATGCACATTATGTTTGTGGGGCTAATTGGTAGTTAGATTATAGTATCTGCCAAAGGATGCGAATCATGACACTGATGAGGTTATATTGGTTCGAATACTAACTGAAACGCTGAAACTGTTGAAATAAAAAATTAGAACCCATTTTTTAAGGATAATGGGAATATAACCTATATACCATTAATAAAGGCTGCTACAAAATTAACGCAAGATTTGAATTATATATAGATTATACTATAGAAACACAATTTTTATTCTTTATTTTTTTATTTATTCATAAAGTACAGACGTATATGAATAGGGTTGCTTATGGAATAACACATCGGACAAATGGAACCACTGCATTGCTCGCACATATGCACGGTTTTGTCGAAGTTTTCCATGACCATTATGCATAAATGGTTTTGAATTTCGTTGATGCATTAATGCGTGGGTGGTTGTGGGCTTGTTCTAAGACCATTGTCTTCAAATAACTCCATAAAAAAATCTAACGGTGCTAGATCACACGATGTAACTAGGAGATATCACAAGTTTGAGATATTCTTCAATTTATTGTTGTTCGATTATTTATCGTTCGATTTAACGCAGAAATGGCGGCCACTTCATTACATTACTTCAATTTTAAGATACTCTTAACAAACTCCAGCAAACGGTTAATACCACAAAACATACCGTTAACCGATTCTGAATTGGTAATACTAAAGTGCATGTAAAGATTAATATATAGGTTTTAATTTCTACAATAAAACCTGCTGCGGGATGGGGTATAGTTGGAAAAACTTCCTCAGCATTACCATAAAATCATAAAGTTGGCAAAACTTAATCGCTTGAAGAAATCTGCCGTAACCAGAAAACAAATCCAACAATTCATTGCAACTAAACATCTTGAAGACGGCGTTCATCACTTTCAGAGGAGTATTAAATAAACGAGACATAAATATTAATGATTTACTAAGGACTGAGGCAGAAAAAGCGTTAACATTGAAAAACTAGTATAACTTTTACAGCCTTTATTTTTATCAATAAATTGCAATGCAGTAATCTTTGCAATACTTGTCTCATTATATCACCCAAGTTTTGTTTTTGTACGACCGAAATTGAATTTATAATGGCGAAAACTTTGGAAGTGCGTAAATTTATTCTTTAAAAATTTAATGAAAATCCTCTATGGTCATTCGTTCGAATTGCCAAAAGAAGCTAAGGTGACCAGACAAATGGCAGCAAAAGTCATCAAGAACTTCAAGTAAGATCTCACATTCTCTCGAAAGCCTGGAAGTGGCAGATAAGAAGGATTTCACTCGCCAAAAAAGGTGCGGAAAGCTGTGTCTAAAATAGAGAAGCATCCAAATATCTCAAATCGAAAATTGGCTCAAAAAGTGGGCTTGTCAGAAAAGTCAGTACGCAGAATTAAAGTCAAGACCGGCTTCAAATCGTACAAAGTGCAAAAAATTGCAGACAGAAATGCAGAGAATAACACAGGGGCAAAAAAACGAGCTAAACAGTTGAGAGTCGATTTCTTTGAAACCAAAGATTGTTGCGTAATGGACGATGAGACATACGTGCTCTGCAATTTTTCCCTGGCCAGGAGTTTTATGTTTCTCGTGGACGAGAATGTACCCAAAGAATTCCGGACCAAAAATATGATAAAGTTGCCCAAACAACTTCTTGTTTGGCAGGCAATCTGAAGTTGTGGAGAAAGAAGCAAGTCTTTTGTGACCTCTCGATCTATAAATTCTGAAATTTACATAAAGGAATGTCTCCATAATAGATTTTTGCCTTTTCTGAGACAACACAATGTATCTACCTTTTTTTGGCCGGATTTAGCCTCGCATCACTATAGCAAGGCGACCATTAGTGTTATGAAGACAACAATATCGTTTTAGTGCCAAGAGAGGCAAACCCACCAAATTGCTCAGAACTCCGGCCAATCGGACGCTATACTGGGCTTTGATCAAAAGAAACTTGAAGCTAACAAACAAGGAAGCAAAAACCATTGCAATTTTCAGGAAAATGTGGATCGCGGCGACCAAAAAGGTCTCGCATAGCACCATAAAATCCATGATGTTGGGAATTCCTGAAAAAATCAAGCTATTTTGTGTTAATAAGTCTGACTAAAATATAATATTAATTGTGGATTATTCGGTAATAAAATACGTATCCGAAAGTGAGACTATTTTTAAAATTGGCTCAGTGGTTCCAAAGTTATTCCAGTTTTTTAATGTTAACGTTTTTTCTGCCTCAGTCTTTAGCAGAGAGCAATTTAAATATAGACACTCAGATTTTAAACCATCAAAACACGAAAATTATAAACATATTTAGTTAAAACGGGGCTGTCGGAAAAGTAGTGAACTTCCTAAATGTTTTGGAAAATTCGCTTCAGCTGGATAAAGAAGACTTAATAAAAAAAACTTAGTGTGTATATAAGCAGTCGAGTATTTAAATACTTCAACTATTGGAAATCATCGGACATTTAATTTTTAAATTGAATGATTTGTCGATGATCAAGACTGCATCAGCAGAGTATCTGGTATCACTACAACACGATTTTGATTTAACAAACTAACTAATTTGACTAACAGACTAATATTAAAGGTAAAAAAAAAGAATAATATATATACCTTTCAAATTTTACAAAAAACTATTTAGTGAATCTTCACAGGCATACTATTTGCACATGTACGAGAAGAGTACTCGCCATCTTAGTTAACGATGATTTTATATCTTTCTTACCCATCACAAGATCAAAAAAAGACAATTCCTGCAAAGGTCTTGCAAATCGGAACATTTGGCACTTTTATCAGATCCTTCGTAGCCTTAAAAAGATTTATTACGAGATGATTTTGTACAAAATATTTCTTCCAGAATTGCTGTGCGTGAACTTGCATTACACGTTCGGTTCTCATACCGGTTTGACCGCATAAGACGAATCATTAAACATCTCAAAATCGCGTAAAATAATACTTGTTTTATAATAATAACAGTAAACAATAATAGATTAAACCAAAACAAATACAAATTAAACAGACATACAAAAACAAACAAATTCATATTAAACCATTTAACAATCCTATAACCAATTACAATTACAATAACTTCTCAGATTTGTTTCGATAGCAATTAAACCGTAATCAACCCAATAACAATAAATCACAGTTAATCAATCCTTTTCGATTATTTCACTTACCCCATTCAGCTATTTGTTGTTTTCATTCAACATTTGCATGTATGTAAAATTTTACGCTTCAAATTTTAAGTATGTTATCCTATCCATCTCCGTCTAATATATAAAGAAAACCACTTTTCCACCACATTTCTCGTTTCTACTTGGTAAACAAATATAACTAACCTAACTTCACATATTTGTTATAACATTATTTTTTATGAATGAAAAAGTTCTCGTGTGAAATAATTTTTTCGTTTTCATTCATATCAATTCCTTTACACAGAAACAAATAATAAAAATTCAACACATATCCAAGTGATTTGATTGCGATTGGTTAATTTTTATAAACAAAAACACAAAATAGGTGGAGTTTGAATTCCCTTTCTCTTAGGCGAAACAAAAAACAAATTTTCAATTTCTTTATAAATACGAGTGATAAAAATTAAATTCAGTATAAAACGTAAAAAATTGAAGATAGAACGAACGACAGAAATTAAAAATTAAAAAACAAAAAATTATAATTAAATATAAATCGAGAAATGGCGCCTAATCATCAAACCGGACTACAAGGTGAAGAGCCAGTTTCACGTACATATCAATATCGTAAGGTTATGAAACCGATGTTAGAACGGAAACGGCGTGCAAGGATTAATCGTTGTTTGGATGAGTTAAAGGAAATTATGATGGTAGCGTTACAAACGGTAAGTTAAACTGAAAGCGAAATATTGTTTACATCTGAAATATCAAATCAAACTTTTATTTTCTATATTTTTAGGAAGGTGAGCATGTTGCCAAACTAGAAAAAGCAGATATTCTTGAGTTGACCGTACGTCATCTCCAAAAATTAAGACATCAAAATCAATTGAATGTAAGACCAGAACAAACGTATATTGATCGATTCCGAGCTGGATTTAAACATTGTGCAACTGAAGTAACACACTTTCTAGGAGGCGTGGATCAGAATACATCAACACATCTAGTGAAACATTTAAACTCGTGTATTCGAAGGTTAGATGGAATGCAACCATTAAAAGAAGTTACACCGATGCAGGGAAGACCAAAAGTTGTGAATAATTTAATCACAATAAATAACAATAATCAAGTTCGTTACAATGTTAATCAACATTATATTCATCATCAACCATCAACAACACCACCATCTTCGCCAAACTCTCAGCGACTTATCGAATCTCAAGATTCGATTGGCGTTTGGAGACCATGGTGAAGTGTGTTATGTGCTTAAACCAGCATTCTAGTTTAGCTTTAATTAAGTGAATTTATTAAATTTAAAATAAGATGTGTTAAAAAAACTGTAAATATTTCTTAACAACTAAAAGAACAATCAAATTGTCTTCCATTTAAAGATTCCCATACACAAGTTAAATATTTATTGTGGGAAAAGTAAAGTTTCAGAAAAATTCTGTGATAAAAGCTCTTTGAAATAATTAGATTTAAAATTTTGTGTAAACAAATAAGCTTTAATTAAAGTTAGGTTCTTTTAAATATATAGAGTAATTGTTGAGTTAATCTTTAAGAGAATTTAAAAAAAATTTAATTTTTGTATTCCTTCTAAATTCTCTATTTTTCGATAAAATAAGTTTTAAAATTTTGTGCAATCGTTCAATCATTTTCAAAAGAATTTATTTACATAAGTGTGTGTTTATGTTAACCCTTTAATACCCCAAAAAATTGTATGTAGCTAAGATAAATTTTTTATATTTTTATACAAAATCATCTTAAAGTACCTGATAAGTGATACCTATAAATATAATGTTTTCAATAAAAATAATTCTATAATACAAAATTAAAATTGGATTTACTTTTATTTAAATTTAGAAAATTAATTATTGTTTAACAGTTCATAGGTTTTCAGTTTTAGATTTTTAATCTACATAATTTGTTTAAATTTATTTTTCGTATTGATTATGGAAACTAGCAAAGCTGTCATAAAGTGTCTGCGTAACATCAGGATTAGGACCATTTGGTGGAAAGCTCAACAGGTTTATTGTTAATAACCAATACAATAAGAATATTTTGTTTAAATTTTTTGTTAATTCTTGCAGGATGAGAAGAATCAAAATTAGTTTTTTAAAAAACAAAATTATTTTTTGATTTTATTGTCTTTTGGTTCCAAGAGGATTAATATTCATCCCAAAATAAACCACAACCACGATTTGTATAATATAATGTATATATTATACAAATCATGGGTTGTAGTTTATTTAAGGTTTATCCTAGAAGTTAGAACGGGTTATCCTAGTTTGAAAGAGTTTTGCTATACTGCACAATGCTAACCTCATACCTCCAACTGACAAAAATTTGACCATTCCTCCACTTTAACAATCTTGATGCGTTTGCTTAGTTTGAACTGTACAGTAAGATTTAAGAATCCTACCAGTACATATGGGGCATTTCAGGCCAACTAAGTGTGAAAAAAACGATTTTTTGCCTTGATCACAAACTTTTGAATTTGGTAGGCAAATGGGTGCACCCGAAAAAAAACGGAACAATATGATTTTGTTAGAATTTTGACCACAGATTACGATAAAAATATTTTCAAAATTTTTGGGGTAGCTTCCACCCTTATTTTAAGGATTAAAATTTTAAAACCGAGATTTTGAGAACTATGTCACGATTTTTTTTCAATTTTTTTTTTAATTTTTTCTTTGTTTTATTTCCTTACGATTAATTTTTGTTTTGTGATGGGCATCGACCAGGAACTGCCCCAAAAAAGACCCAAAGGTGAAAAAATATGGTTTTAGCGTATTTTCTCATTATGTGATATAATAAACGATAAAAAATTGTATATTCTTAAATTGTTCAGGTTGCTGATTACGAATCTAAAGTTAGATTTTTAAGAAACGAAATGGCGGATCAAATATGGTAGCCAACTTTTCTAAAATCGTCCAATTTCGAAATTTCTAACATACCATCGTGTTTTGCATAAAATTCTAAATTGAAAGTATATGTGATAGTTTTTGCTTAAGATCTACCGTTATCGAGATTATCTCACAGAATGAGAAAATATGTACGCTAAAACCACGTTTTTTCACCTTTGAGTCTTTTTTTGGGGCATTTCCTGGTCGATGCCCATCGCAAAACAAAAAATAATCGTAAGGAAATAATTAAAAGGAAAAATTAAAAAAAAAATTGAAAAAAAATCGTGACATATTTCTCGAAATCTCGGTTTCAAAATTTTAACCCTTAATAAGGGGGAAAAATACCCCAAAAATTTTGAAAATATTTTTATGGTAATCTATGGTCGAAATTCTAACAAAATCATATTTTTCCGTTTTTTTTTCAATCGCACCCATTTGCCTACAAAATTCAAAAGTTTGTGATCGAGGCAAAAAATCGAATTTTGTTAGCGCCACTGACGGTCATGGTGTGAGTCAAAAAATCTGAAAAAATTTGATACTTGTTTTCTCATAAAGTACTACCTATTTCCAAAGTTTGAGACACAAAATTTTTTTTTTCACACTTAGTTGGCGTGAAATGCCCCATATATACTTTTACTTCATTCCTATTGAACTTAGTACAAATTAGTGATCTCTTTTTGTTAATTTAATTCTTTTAATTCTTTAAACTCCTATATCGAGAACAGGCCTTTTGGCGTCAGTGGCGTACGTAGGGGAGGCTATTGAAGGTTTAACCCCCCTACCATGTTGCTGTTATCGAATCGGTTAAAAAATTTATTTCAATACATGCTTACATTGAATTTGCATTCATATGATGAAACTTAAAAACCACTGCAAATTCTGCAAAATTCTTTTCCGTTTTGATTGATAAGACTAGTGAAATAACTAGCATTGAACAATTTTCTTTGTGTTGCCGATTTATGATACGGACAATTTTAACATAAGAGATGAGTTTCTGCGTTTTATACCTGTTGCTGGTAAGAGTCTTGTAAGTATTTTAATGAAAACTGAGTGTTTAAAATTTCTTCAACACATCAAAACGCAAATCCGTTCTAACAGATTCAATTGATGAACTATCAGCAACATCAAATATGTACAAGTGTACAACGTCAAGAGTCAGTGTTAGTATTTTCAGAACTTTAAAAAAGAAGTATAGCTGTAATGGCAACAATTTCTGAATGGAACGTGGAAGATAGCTTCTTTCGCAGTGATTTAACTATTATGTGTTATAAGGGGTACAGAATTTCAAGTATCGTTACATATCATCCCAAAATGTTTGCTATAACACTGTCGCAAACAGTTAATTTAGATCTAGCTGCTGCAACAATCCCGCGCAGTCAAGTTTGTAATTTTGACATATGGGATAACGTGAGATATTGCACAACACTGGCAATAGCAGTGAAATATCAAATATATTAGGAGTGCTGGCGGATGATCTTTAGTCAGTCAACGTTAGCACCCTCAATCTTAGGAAGGGAGTATTTCTTGATAATGGCAAGTTATTGCTTGCTCAAAAAATTGGGTCTTCATATAACTCTAGCTTTTAATGATTGATGAAGACACATAGGTTCATATGATCAAGGAATATCCCATACAATGGCAACAACTGGTCCAATAATAGTCCATTACAGGAGATGGGTAATGCAGCAATGCCGGAGTACTGACAACCATGGCTGGGTCATCAACCTAATTTTACTGGATAATAACTTCGGACAATAAATGAATTTGGAGATGATAACAGAATTTGGAGCGGACGTCTGTCTTGGATTAAGCGGTTTGCTATATAAACGTGTAAAAAATTTCCTCTGATAATCTTAACATTAAGTATAGAACGGACCCATTCACGAAAATCTGGGTTGGACCTGAGGTTAACACTCTCACTCCGGAAAAAAAATTCGTTAAAAATAGAACACACTAAATTAAAATAGAATTTTACCTGGACGTGAAAAAAACTACGGAATCGGAACATGAAACGTGCGCAGCTTTAGCGCTCCTGATACTCTAATAAGTCCATAGAAACAGAGGCTAAAAGGCATGGAATCGATATCATTGCTCTGCAAGAAATTAGACAGCCAATAATCGGAAAAACAAGATTTGGATATAGTCACTCTTTATACTGTAAGTGGTCATCCTTCTCGAAAAGAATTTGGTACTGGCTTCATTGTGGGTGCGCGCATACAAGAAATCATGATGAAATTTATCTCCGTCAATGAAAAGATCTGCTACCTACCTGTCAGTGGTACATACAACAATATTTATCTTACTGCAGTGCATGCACTTACTGAAGCTGAGACCGTCAACGAGAAGGATAATTTCTACATAACACTGGAATATGGATATGTGGTGGGCCCCAACAGCCACATTTGAATTGGAATGATAATGGTGAAAGAATGACTGAGTTGGCATTATCAAATAATTTGAACATTGCCAGTACTTTCTTTCCGTACAGATCGATTCATAAGCAGACTATTGTATTGAACTCAGAAAAAGGAATAAATTTATTTTAAATAAATTTATATAAATCAAACAAAACATAAAATGCTGATGCTACTGAAATTTCAAATCAAATATGTATATATTTTATTAGTATTTCTTCCAAACTAAACTTCATATGACCGCAAATCGACCGTAGCATCTTGTTACGTTTTTGGACTTTTACTACCCAAAAAAATGTAGTATTAAGCCGGAAAACTGAATCTATAACAAACAAATTACACTTGAAAATCTCTTATTTAATGAATCACAGAATAATGTAATGAATAATTTAATTAAATTATTAATTAGCTAACAGAGAAAATAATTTAGCAATATAAAAATTAATCACAAAAAAAAATTATATAAATCAAATCAAAAGAGCTTACATAATAGTAAATTCTTGTATAAGCTTAGAATGAAGGCAATTCTTCACGAGGATGAAGTTTCCCGGAACGAGCGTAGCGAGTGGAGGGAATCATTCGAGTGAATGAAATCCCCTAAACCTAAGCGAATACAAGATGCTATTTTATGCACGACTTCAAAATATTGCAAATAATTTCCAATTTTCCTGTAAATTTTATATCGCCATATTGAAATTAATTCATCAAAGACAACAAGAAAAACAAAACAAGTTTGTTGTTTATTTTAGATTTTATGTATGTATTGTTCTTGTTTTAACTTGTTTATATTACTATACCAACAAATCAAGTTTTTAATTTTTTAGGGAAATATTTAATGAAATAAATAAAATGGACTTTAATATATAAAGTGGAATGAATTCAATTACAATGAAATATATACGCATGGAAAGTATATATTCTTTAGTAGTCTTGAATAAATTTATTTCTTGAATGTTGTCTTCTTCTAAAACCACTCCATGCAACCAAATATTGATTGTATAGGCTGTAATTCATTTTACTAAACGTAATTTTATCAAAAACACCATGAAATGATAAAACCAAACTAGATCTGTCAATTCGAAATATATCCTTCATAGTTTGATCGACTTTGTCCTCACACACGGCTTTGACCATTTGTATTTCGAAGCTCAGCAATATCATAAACCCTTTTTAGTTGCATGTTGATTGACATTAAACCCATAAACACTTGCATTCAACATGTAACGGCGTGGAATGAAGCGATCACCGTAGTCATTGGGTATAAAGAGTGTGTTGAACGGTTTCGTTATTACTTTACTTGAATAAACATTTTCACGTTTTTGTATTTGAAGTTGTGATTTTTTATTCATTTTTTTCATTCTTATTTTATTTATTAAATGATTTGTCAAACAATTTCACTAAAACTCATTATATTAAGACAAATAAATAGAAAAACTCGATATCACAATTAAACAAATAATTTAATTTTCTATACAAAAATTTACATTTTTTTAAATTATTAAATTTACATAATAATGTTTTTTTCCTTTAATTTTAATTCAGTACTAAATCATTTGATTTAAATTTATATTAATATCTTTGATCGAATTTTATAGACTTATCTCCCGATCAAAATAATTTGATCGCTTATATACACATATTATTAGTTTTCCTATTTCCCACTCCAAGCAATTTTCACTAATACAGACATCAATTCTAATTGTTTTCAAATTAAACAATCATTTATGTAAAACATGTATTATTGACATTGAATTTGAGTGACGTAACTAAACCGTCAACAGTAGTACAAACAAATGTCCCTACGCTTATTTCAATTGAAGAGAATAAATTAATAAACCATTAGCGAGTTCTTTGAATATAGGAATACTATTATTTTAGAGCAAAAATTGAAAATAATCCGTCGTTACACAACTAAAAGAAAGGAGGATAGTGATGATAGAACTAACATCACTATCTGCTGTTTATCCTAGAAGAAAGGACTATGATAATCGCCAATTACGATTTGCTACATAAATTGCTTTGATTATCCAAAATATATATTATTGAATGACGATATGAGAGAAAAACAAACCGAATTCACGTCAAAAAGAAACAGAAACAGAAAACCTGGCTATACATAAAAAAATATATCTATATATATGTATTAACATTATTAAAATTATTTTTTCTGTGACGGGAAAAAAGTTTAACATTTTACTTCTGCTGACAGGTGCAAAAATGCTACTTTTCATAAAATACTTTAGTAAAGTAAAGTAAATACTTTTTTCCCGGATAGATAAAAATATATATATATAAATACATATATACACATAAATGATGAATATTATGAATATTTATGAACATTTATGACTATTTTAATGTTAATGAAAAGTTATACCGTTTTCTTCTTGATGTTAATAACTGGTTTTGACAAATAAAAATGAAATTTATTTTTAAGTTTTTATTCAAGAAAAATTCGTATGGTGTGGTGAATATACATATTGTAATATTTGTTTAATATTATTTTTTCAATAATTATATTAATATTTATCCAGTCACAGAAAAAAATAGTGTATTATACACGGGAAAAATTGTAGATTTTAGCTCTCGGTTTTTTGTCTCCCTCCGCTTCGCGTCGGGAGAC
This sequence comes from Diogma glabrata, assembly GCA_963693315.1. NCBI lineage: Eukaryota > Metazoa > Arthropoda > Insecta > Diptera > Cylindrotomidae > Diogma > Diogma glabrata. Next base: position 165,278,343 of record OY856187.1, read on the forward strand.
AACACAACCTCGAGCTAAAATCTACTACTTTTTTCCCTTGTATAATAAATAACTATTATTCTTTTTAAATTTATTCAATAGTTATTATTTATTTTGTATTTATTTTATTTTCTTAAAAATATTTAATTTGTTTATTATTTAAAATGAAGAAAAAACATTTTTATTTATTTATTTATTTGAAAGAAAAATATATATTTATTTTATTCCTTAAAACCTTAAATCAAAAAACATTCATTTACTTATTCTATTTTAATGAATTTATTTTGAAATAAAACCTATTTATTTATTTAATGTATTCATTTATTTACTTATTCTATTTAATAGATTCATTTATTTATTTTGAAATAAAATCTATTTATTTATTTATTTGCTTATTGTTCAAAAAGATAAGAGATTTCCAAGTCTAAGATTTGTTTGTTGACAAAAAAAACCAAATTTGATACAAATGGCCATCGTCACCTAAGCCAGAATATCGCGTTCGCGAGCCCTCCCCAAAAATTGCATGAGAGAACTGACTAGATAAGCCCCTAATGACCAGATTCTATAGAACAGTTTTTCCCACCATTAAAAAGAAACAACCATGACTGTCACGATATGGCAAATATGTCGTATTCTACTGACCCAGACATGGTTGCTCTACCTAAAACCTAAACTTAAAATAAATTACTATAACTAATGCCATTTCTGGAGAAGGCTCCCGAGCGCCAGACTCTTAGTCTTAAACTCCAATGGACATTGTTCTATTTAATAAACTAATGATTATTTAGTAAGAACTATTTTGAAATTGTATGAGGTGAAGCCACTAATCCAGATAAAAAGAGGAATTGATTCCCCTCTTCGTTCCATTGAGGAAGTCTTTGGATAAAGGATGGTACTACTGGTATATACCTGAGTACAGACCCAGCAGTAGCCACCCTGTACGCCGGAAAGCTTCCTCGAAACGAAGAGGAGAACCAATGATATGTCGATCGCATGTCCATTATGGACAGAGGCGACCTAGGAACATCATCAATGTTAAGGGGTGAAGCCCCATGGATGGCTTTTTAGGCCTAGCATTTCAAGATAATTTTAATTTAAAACAAAACGAAATTAGTTTTTAAATTTCATCAAAACACTTGGTATATTTCAACAATACTTAAAAAAAACATCACCAATCACAAAAAAGATTCAAAACAACGAAATGAATTTAATTTTCTCAAAAAATACCGAAATTCACGCGCCAAAAATTATAACGCAAAAAATATCTAAACTCATATAACAACCTACAAAAACCCAGGTCTTTGTTTCACGCGCCATGTATAGCATTTTGGACTTTTTACACTTTATGTACGAACTCTTGATAGAAGCTTGGTATATATACCAACAAGTATATCCTCTGAACACTTATGCTCGAGGGAAGCAACAATTGTTTCTGATACAATCTCTCAAGAAATTATGACGTACATTAATATGCTTGGTTATTGATTGATATCCTTTGTTCAAAGCCGTACAAATTGCACTCTAGTTGTGGCAATGTAAGATCATTTCTGTCTCCTTAAACAATTCCTTGTGAAAGGAACGCAACCATAAAAGCTCCTTCATCGTTAAGCTCGATGAACCAAATTCTTTTCTCCCCTTCTACAAATAACTTGTTTTTCGAAGTACCTTTCAGATAACGTAGTAACCGTTTTACTGCTTTCCAGTGGGCTTTTCTTGGATCTTAATTGAATCGACTAATATAGTTTACAGAACACCTTATATCTGATCTCGGCACATTTGATGATTATAGTAAACATCCTATCAACTATTGGTAGGGTACATTAACCATTTCTATTTTCTCTTCATCGTTCTTGGGACAAAACGAAGAATCCAATTTTTGGTTGCAATTCATTGGAGTGGAAATAGAATTGCAGCCAGACATATCAAACCGTAGTAAAACATCCTCTACAAATTTTTCTTGACTTAAACTCAAAACACCAGAAGATTTGTTATATTCAAGATTCATACCAAGAAAAGTGAAGGCTTCTCCTAAATCTTTCATTTCAAACTTTGACATTATCTTCTTTTTAAAATCTGCAAGTTATGCTTTGCAAAGAACAGTATGTCGTCGACATAAACAGTAACGTAGAACTATCTGACTATCCCCTTGAACCTTAATGTATACATATGCATCAGATTCGGTTTGGAGTAACCCTAAATCCTTTAAAACTTTATCCAACTTTAAGTTCCATAACGTGGGAGATTATTTGAAGCCGTATAACGCCTTTTTTAGTCTTAGAGGCAAAATAAAAACTTCGTCGTCTAGCTCACCTTGCAATAATGCCGTCACTGATAAGAACAAGCCGTCAAGATAACAACAATCTAATAGATTCGTTAATTACTACGGGAGAATAAAAAAATCTACGCCGAACTTGTGACTGAACCTCTTTGCAATAAATCGGGCTTTATATTTTAACACCTTCCCTTTCCTATTCCACTTCTTTTTAAAGATCCATTTACATTTCAAAGCTTTCTTACCTTCAGGAAACTCTGCCACTACCGATGTGTTATTTGTACAAAGTCACAAAAACTCTTCTTCAAATGCATTCTTCCAATGTTTAGACTCCTCACAATGTCAGGCCTTCTTCTTAATAAGTAACAGGCTCCTCAAGAGATTTAGAAACCAAATTCACTACAAACCTTGGAGGGGCTTTCCCAAAGTCGAACGTCTCAAAATAGGAACTGAAATTTCTTCTAAATCATTTTCAGCATCTGAAGCATCAAAGACTAGAAATGTTTCTCTCCACAATGTCTAAACGGTTCTTGAGCTTGATCAGCGCCATCATCAACCACTTGAATAGATTCGTATTCTTCAGGGTGTGTTGAGGTTTCTGAGTCATCCCAGTAGACAATACTCTACTTCTTATGTTCAGTTGATCCCATATTTCATCCTCGAAGGAAATGACATTACAGCTGATAACAATTGACTGGATCATGTTATGAGGATGTTTTATCAGTTGCATTGTGTGGACCTGTAGGCGATGGTGATTTTTACGTTACCACAACAATATTACTCATTATTAAAACATAGATTACTAACGCATAGTTTTCGATGTTTGCTATAATTATAAATACGAGGATCTAACCGATGAAATGACGAATTGTCATTATTATGTTAATGAGTTGGTATTTAATATTTTGAAGGGATAATTCGGGCTTTAAAAAATCTTGAATGTCTTATTGATTAATAATAATGGTCATTTCTTAGATTAAAAATATTAAAGAATCTAGAAAATCAATGGTATTTATTTGTTTTGTGTAATTATAATCGTTAGTGGTAAAATAGTAAATTTTAATGTCATCCGAGAAATAAGAAAAAATCATTTGTAAATAGTTCAATTGTGATAGTACAAAAAAAACAAAATGCCGTGTAATTATTTAAAGAAAAAGCATTAAAATTAATCATCTCAGAAAGAGATGATTACATTAAAATTAGCCAAATTTACCTATAGTAAATTAATGAATTAGTTTATGTGGTGTCAAAATTAATTAAGTTTTTCAAAAAGAAATAAAAATTGAATGAATCAAAACATAACCTCAGCAATTGTGGTTTCGATTTTAGTTTTTCTTTTTGGTTGGCGTGGCTAAATGAAAACTGTTGAGTTACAAAAATTAAAATGTCACAATTGTTGTTTCTTACTCCATTTCCATCTTCGAACAAAACCAGGTATCCTTTCTTGCAAATCTCGCTCACAGACATCAAATTTACAAATAATCCCGGAACGAACAGCACATCTTTGACTAGTATCTCTTCGCTTCTATTGTTGACAGTCGTTACGTTGTCATCATATACTTCCTTGAAGTTCTGCAACCAGTTTTTTCCAGAACGTCATGTGGGCTGAAGCCGCCGAATCAATCAACCACTCATTCTTCGGTACGAAGCAGCAAAAGAAGTATAAAACACAGATTTCTTCGAACAATTTTTTTTAAATGACCTTCAGCTCCACAATTGTAGCATTTTGATTTCTAGCTGTCTTCGGTAGGCGATTGCATAGGTTGTTTTTCCCTTTTCTTCCACTTCTTGCTGAATTTCCCACTATACAGAGCCATTGCTGAATCCTCTTTCTAGATATCTTGTAGAAGATTCGACTTTATACTATCTCCAGCTATAGCAACCCCAATACTTTCTATGCCCATAATCATAGGCTTTTTGAACTCGAAGACCCGCAAGCCCAGTCAACATTTGAGCAATAGCGACAATTGTGTTAAAATATTCATCAACTGAAGAACTGTCATCTAATCTTGCCGCGATAAGCTTTTGTAAGAGTCCAACACGTCTTGTAAAACCCTTATCATCAAAAACTGCTTAAAACTTCTGCCAGACCTTTCTCGCAGTCTTAGCTTCTCTAATATGCGAAAAAACCGTTGATTCACATGGTTGTATCAGCTTAGCCATTACCTTAGCAACCCTTTTAAAATCAGACATCACCAACAATACAATCCCATAGCTCATGATCCACGAGATATTGATCTACGACATATCTCCAGTCATGGTAAATACTTCTACGAAGTTTCTCGATTGCTGGACCGCTACTTATCGTTGAATTGAACAATAATCCATCACGCAGCAAAAAATAAATCTTTTATAGACCAAAGCGTAAGCCCATAACCTGTTGTATTGAGCTCAGAAAAAGGGAATAAATTTATTTTTAATAAATCTGTATAAATCATACAAAACATAAAAAGGTAAGGCTACTGGAAGTTTCAAATTAATATAGTATATATTTTATAAGTATTTCTTTAACACAGACTTGGGTTTCACCGAGTGGAAACACTCGAAATCAAATTGATCACGTGCTAGTAACAGCACGTTTTTTTTCAAGCGATCTGGATGTGCGATCCTTTAAAGGTGCACACAGTTGAAGTGACCCCATCCTTGTACGTGTTAAGATAAGATTCCACATTCCCAATCGAGGCATTTCAAAATTCAATCAAAGGAAACGTTCTAACATCTCATCACTAAAATATGCTGAAACAGAAGAGAGATATCATAACCATATTGCCAAAGTAATGGAGAAATCAGAAATCATTAATGTAGACGCCGATAAGTCATGGTATTTTTACTCAAAGATACTGTTTTAAGCGCTGCTGGGGGAGTAATTGAACGACCACAAATCCATTCCCAGGAGCCCTGAAAGGATCAAGCATGTCTTTACGTTCTTTATTTCAAAAGAGATTGCTATCTGAAATGTCTATAAGAACGCAACACCAGATTCACGAAGGAAAACTATAAACTGGCAAGACAAGCCGCTACAAAGCTATGTAGACGAACGAAAAGAGAATGGTGGAAGAGAAGGTGTGAGGACATTGAAAGATTCAATAAGGAACATCAATCGCGTTACTTCTTTCAACAGGTTAAAACCTTAAGGAAGGGATCTCAAACTAGATCGACAGCTATTCAAAACAAAGATGGGGAGCTACAAGTAGACCTCAAAAATATTTTAGATACTTTAACCGCTTATTTTGAAAATCTTCTCAATTTAAGTGACCAGCAGCAAGCCAACCAAGCATGGTATTTGCTCAAAGATACTGTTTTAAGCGCTGCTGAGGGAATACTTGGACGACCACAGAACCACTCCCAGAAGCCATGGATGGATCAAGCATGCCTTGACGCTATTCAATACAAAAGAGATTGCTATCTGAAGTGTCTACAAGGACGCAACACCAGGTCCACGAAGGAGAACTATAAACTGGCACGACAAGCCATTACAGAGCTATGTAGACGAACAAAGAGAGAATGGTGAAAGATACAGTGTGAGGAGATTGATAGCTTCAATAAGGAACATCAATCGCGTAACTTCTTTCAAAAGGTTAAAACCTTAAAGAAGGGCCCTCAAACTAGATCGACTACTATTCAAAACGAAGATGGGGAGCTACAAGTAGACCTTAAAAATATTTTAGATACTTGGGCCGCTTATTTTGAGAATCTTCTCAATTTAAGTGACCAGCAACAAGTCGGGTGTCAAAGGTACATGTAGACGAACCAACCAAAGAGGAATTCTAAGCGGGGCTGTCAAAATTAAAACGCAATAAAGCACCTGGTATCGACGATATAACGTCCGAAATGATTGTACATGGTGGCGAAACTCTATCCTTAAGACTGTTTGAACTTGTTCAAATGATCTGGAGGACTGAAACCATGCCACAGGACTGAAACACAGCTATGCTGAAACCAATCCATAAAAAACGTAATCGCCTACAATCTGCAAACTACAGAGGAATCGCTCTCCTCTGCACAGCATATAAGATCTTTTCCTACATTTTGCTATCCAAAATCAATCCTTTTGCTGAACAACTGTTTGGAGAATATCAGTGTGGTTTCCGGCGGGGCCGAGGTAATACCGATGCACTTTTCTCGATAAGGATGATATTGGAAAAATGTAGAGAGTTCAACATACCTGTGCACCAACTTTTCATTGATTTCAGGCAGGCCTACGACTCTCTCGAACGAGAGACTCTATGGTCTGCTCTGGTGTCAATGGGAATTCCTGGTAAACTGGTATCACTATGCAAAATGACAGTACAGAACTCTCAATGCTGTGTACGAGTAGAGAACGAAATATCAAAGTTTTTTAAAGTCAACTCCGGTTTAAGACAAGGTGATGCTATCTCTCCTATACTTTTTAATTTAGCCTTGGAATTTGTGTGCCGTCAAAAGAAACTACCGATTGATAACAATATCTTGTCAATAAACTCAGTACAGATGATTGCTTATGCTGATGATGTTGTCATCCTCGGCCGAAGTGAAGCTGTTATGAGTGAGACTTTCAAGTCGCTTGAGAGTGGTGCTAGAAAAATTGGTCTGCAAATTAACTACAATAAAACCAAACATATGAATGTTTCAAGAGTTGCTGAGAAGAAAGAGTTGATGTGAGGCGATGAACGAACTGAGGGAGTTGAATCTTTTAAATATTTGGGATCAATGCTTGACTCAAACAACAGCATACTTACAGATATAAAAGCTTGAATCGCTGCAAGTAATCGAACTTTCTACTCAATTAAGCCTCTCCCTGGAGCACCGTATGTATCAACTAATACCAAGCTCATACAAGACATTGATTAGACCAGTTGTGATGTATGGGTCACAAACGTGCACCCTTACACAAAATGATGAATCGCATTTATCTGTATTTGAGCGTAAGATCCTACGCTAAATTTTTGTTCCACTTAAGACAGACGATGGAGAGTATAGAACCCGATATAACTTTGAGATCAGAGACCTTCTTGAGGGTCCTGATATAATAGGTTGTATCCGTTCTAATAGGATTGCTTAGTTTGGGCATGTTCTACGAGCCGATTCACAGTCTGGAATGATTGGAAATATGTACGTTAGTACCCCAGAGAGTGGGTGACCGCGAGGTAGACCATGACTACAATGGGAGACTGACGTAATAAACGACCTTAATAAAATCGGCTGCCATGGTAATTATGTCGCTGTTGCGAATGACCGTGGTAAATATTCAAAGCTGATTAGCCTGGCAACGCTCCAGCATGGAGCATGAACGCCTAAAAAAAAAAATCACATCCAATATTTTCTCAACCAATGCTGGGGTTCCCCAAGGTTCTGCCCTCTCACCAACCTTGTTTCTCCTATACATTAATGATTTACTTATTTCCACAGTGCACCCAATTCATAGTTAATCCTTCTTAATTTCGATCTCATACTACAGTTACTACTGATAGAGAGCTGCTAATTGATTCTATCAACAAAGACCTGGATTGTATAATGGAATGAGGTGATCGTAATCTTGTTTCATTTAATCCAACTAAAACTAAGCTATGCCGTCTTTCACGAATAGAGCGACATAAAAATTTCCCTATTAAGATAAACCATGAGGAATTGCGTGAGGTTGAATCAGTTAGACTTCTTGGAGTGGATATTCAAAACAACCTTAAATGGAATAAACATGTGTTCAACCTCGTTAAATCTGCAATGCCAAAATTCTTGAGTCGATGTAAAAAGTATTTTAATCCCGATCAAATTTTGCTAATCTTCAAGTCCTTTATTCGTCCATATATGGAATACTGCTGTCATGTTTGGAAAGGTACTTGTCAGTCAACAACAAAATGTCTAGACTCTGTACAGAGAAAAGTAATACGGTTGATTGGTAGTACCGAACTAAGGGCCCAGTTTGATTCACTCCAGCACAGAAGAAATGTGGCTGAATTGTCAATCTACTATAAATATAACTTTAGCGAATTCTCCCCTAAAGAAATTCAAAATATCCTTCCATCGTGTGCGCAGTATAATCGACAAACAAGAGCTGCCGAGTTATGCCATCCATTTGTTGTACAAATACCTCGTTGTAGAACTATGTCCTTCCAAAACGACTATTTTAATAGAGTGGCCAAATTGTGGAACTCAATGCCCTCCTCTGTATTTCCCGATGAATTTTCCCTCAGGCATTTAAATAAAATGTCTATCGTCATTTAAAACAATTAGTATAGTTATCCCTATATCCTCTTCCTTCCATTTTCCTCATCTCCTTCCTTTATAGTTGACATGGTATCTTCGGATATTCTGAGTCTGAATAATGAATATTTCAAATTTAGTGTGCTAAACATGTCTAACTAATTAATAAAAAAAAAAGAAAAAAAATATAAAGCAATACATAAACCAAGTGTCAGACATTATCTTCGAATTGATTGGCAACAGTCAATAATGACTCTATACACTCGTGGTTTAGGATGCTAACTAAATAGAAATATCCTCATCCCATTCCTAGAAATGTATTGAAATTTATTACAAAAACTCCTAATTAGTTAAACAAAATTATTAAATAAAGAAATAAAAATAAAATTAATATTAAGAAATTAAAAGATGTTAAAAAAAATTGTGCTATCAACAGTGGCAGTGTGCGTGAAATACATAAAACACCATTCGTTGTCGGCCTGCATTTAATTTTCAAAAACTGTTTCATAACTGACAATTTCTAGTTTTGTTCTAAAAAAATTATTTTTCAGTTTTCTTTTTCAGTTTTTCCGAACATATGTTTCCCCAGGAAAAATAAATTTCAATAAAAAACTATAATCGGAAAAACATATATATTTTCCGGATTCTTAATTTATACCAAATTTTAAAATAATTGCAACACAATTTCCCACAACTTTTTAATGAAGATCTGAATATTCTTGGCACAACACAGTATAATTCAATAGATCATTAAATCAGAAAATAATATAAAACTTCTAAATATTCATCAAATTAAGAATCAATATATTCATGTCACGGATTTATTATTGTTGTACATACAAGAGATTTTAGGATTCATTGCAATAAAGTTGTCTATAATACAAAAACAAGTATTTTACTGAAAAAAACATATATCATATATAAAATTAAAGATGCTATATATTCCAGTAAAATGAAAGTCTTGTTATGCTGGAAGACTATTAAAATTCACATTCACTTTTTTCATTTTGTTTCATAACTTGATCTACAATCACGATTGATCAAAGCAGTTCTAAAAAAAACAGACAACAACAAAATTCATTCAAGCATACCAATGATCGTGATATTGTTCTGAAGTATATGTGCAAAAGATTCGATATGGAAAAAAATTATATCAGCCTCAAACTACGCGTAGTGAAGCATACCAAATCATAATATCCTCTCCATCATATAAGTAATTGTGTTGTTGTTTTAATTTCATCTTAAAAACAATATCGTAATTATTAAAACATGTTTTATTACATCACCAGTAATAATCGTCATGATCTTTTAGAAGAAAAAATCGATCGTGTGAACTAAAGACAGGTGGCATTTGGTTTGAAGAAAATTGAAATCAAGTAAACAAGTTTTTTATTCATTAATTTTTTTTTTATTACTTTTGCGCAAAATTTATAAAATTCCTTATTTTTAATTTAAATGATCTCACGATCATGAATGATCTTTCAAAGTGATCTTATTATGTAAAATCAAAACTCAATTTTTTATTCAAAAAACTATTTTTTCTCACCAATAGATGCCGATAGATCGATTACATCGATGTTAAAAAATTAAGTTTATCGATCGTCGTTATAATTCATAACCAATTTTCAATTTTGATGATCACGAGAAATCACTTTGTTGTTCCTTCCTCTTATATTTTGTTGGTTAAAATAAAATTTATTTAAAGAGTGAAACCTTCTCGTTGAGTTTTCTGAAACTTGAAAGAAATATGAATGAGGAGTGAGTGCATCGATTAACTTTTCTAACACAACAAATATGATTGCATAATTGAAATCTTTAAATTCTACTCAATATACTAGACAAAAAACGATGCTGATAACATTGAGATGAGTCTACAATGAGATCACAAATCCAACTATGCTTTTATTTATTGTAGTTATAATTTAATGTTTCATTTGTTCATTTGTTGACTTCAATAATCGTAGAATGGAAATCTGTAACTTCACATTAAAATGTAATTGAAAACTGTAAACTAAAGCAGTGTACGTTTGGTTAATAGAAAAATTTTTTACCTAGAATATTTTGAAAAAGTAAGCAAAAGTATATAGAAGGAAATAATTTTGCGAAATGAGACTAAGTTTAAAATTAGACTGCGAAGATGTAAAGTAATATTTTAAAATAGATTTCGATAGTGTTAATAGTGTGGAATGTGATTATGTTAAATGAAAATTAATTGTACACTAAACGATGAATAATAAACATAAAATAGTGTAAATAGAAGTTTTTTTTTAATTGTGAATAAAGTTCTAAGTGCTATTTAATAGAGATTTTGTGTCTTATTTTGGATGCTGTGAACTGGAAATGTCTACAATCAACCTTTGGAGTTTTTGAAGCTGTGGAATATTTTTGTTTCCAGAATTATTTTCCCGTTGTTGTGAAACAATAGCGGTGTTGAATACTTAATAAAACCTAGTGTTTTTAAGGATGAAAAGCACAGTTAAAACAAGAAGTGTTAGGTAGTGTAGTGTAGAGGATGGAAAAAATACTACGTAGACTCGATGATACTGAACAACTCGGTGAATTATTGGTAAAAATCAATACAACTCAAGTGTTTCTCCTCCATGAAAAAAGGGACTTGGGTATTGGGTTTGCCGCATTGGTTTAAGCAGCTTTCTTTATAAAATTGTAAAAATTTGGTTCTGAAAGTCAAAAGAATGGGTTGAGATTGTTACGTCAATTCACACAGAGTGTAGACATTCCCACACATGACAGAAGTATTCCATACATGGATGACTCAATGATTTATACATCAATAAAACTGATTCTAAAAACGCCAAAAAAATATCCGTCTGTCTGCTGACCGGTCGTGTTGCCGTCATAACTGACGAAAATTAGAAAACTCTGGGAGTGATTTAAACAATTGTTTCTAGAAAGAGGGTTCATTAAAGATAAGTGTCGAAAAGGCGATGTGTTCAATAAATGCTCAAAAGTGTGTCACAAAACATTTTCATACATTTACTTACCCATTTTGTTTGACAAACATTTTGGACAAGAAACATTTGAAATATAAAATTAATTATTTGTATAACATGAAAAATAATTGAACAGGAAACCCAACTTCAGTCTGACCAGATGGCAATTTTATTATTCTTATATGTCCTTCCAAAGCAAATGTTTACACATCTTTCGATTGCATATATCTCAGTCTGGAAGATGCTAAGGTACAGATTCTCATGAGCTCAAAGTATTATATTTTCGGTTCAAATACTCCAGTGCCTACTCCTGCCTCGGTTTTTTACCAACTCGCGGACCATTTCATTACATCGTTTTTCAGATGGTATAGCGGATGAATTCGTAGTTCCGCTCCGCTTTTTGTCACAACTGCGATGTATATTTCCTATAGAAATTGAACCGCTTATAATCATTCTGTCTTTAAGAAACTCAAACCAAGGGTAATCCCTTGACTTTGTCGATATTTAGGCTCTATGATCTTTTCTTTAATCAATTAGGTTTTAGTCCCACAGATGTTCACCAAGAATCTACTGGATTCAGTCCCCGCTATACAATATCACAGAGCATTTCTTCGAACTTACCTTTGACGAAAATAGCAATGTCAACTACGTACCCAAAACATTTAATTCCCTGGTTACTTAATATAACAAGAACTTCATCCACCATTAGACTACACATGAGGGTTGAAAGAATCCATTTTACGTACAGCCCCTAGTGGTATCAAGGCACATTTTAAAATCACCAGCCTCGGTTTCTGAAGCTCTAGCTTTCAGCAAATCACACATCAATTGTAGTCCTGTAACCTTTTTCTCACTTAGAACCTTTCAGAACGCTCCATGTGAGGTGTAATCAAATGGTCCTTCAATTTTCAGGAAGGCACAGACAGCAAGCTCTTTGTGGTTCACTGCCTCCCGTAATTCTTTCATCAACTCGAACAGCATGGTTTTCGTTGACCTACCCGTTCTGTACGCGTGTTAACAACATTGTCAAGTCGATCTTACCATAGTACTGATTCGTAAGTAGTTGTCGATCTCCTTTTCCATCGTTTTTAACATGAGATAAACTAATGTTAAACTGATGTATCTATGAGACTTCGGCTGAGTGACATCTTTCTTACCTACTTTGGAATGTATATTACTTTATCCGCTCTCCATGGTTCAGGAATACGCCCAAGCGACAGTCTGCTCTTTAAGATGTCCAGGCGATAAAAACCACTTGTCTACTCTCTGCAGGACAGATGGAACTATTTCACCCTTAATTTAGACGGCTGGTAAGCCCTTATGACCCACTTAATACGGTCCTCCGACAGTGAGGCTGTCCCCCTCCGGTCCTCCGGGCTTGGTTTTTTACTATTTTTCAATTTCGTGTCTTCTGCAGAAGCGCTTATGCCTCCCAAGAAGTGTTTTTCTAGGAGATAAGCAGCTTTCTGCTGCTCATCCTCCATATGTGTTCCATTTGACCTTACAACGAAGATTTATTCTCGACAGCGTCCTTCGCCAAAGACTTATACATCCTAGCCCCTACAGAGCTGTCGAGATAATATCACAGAAGGTTATAAGACTGCCTCGTTTTGTCCTTCTTATTTCTTTAATTAAGGAGTAAGCACGCTTGTATACTCTTCCCAGTTGCCGGCTTGTATTGCTTTATCCGATACAAGGTTGTACAACTGGTCCAGTAATGGTCCATTACTGGCAGCCAGTAATGCAGCAATGGGCGAGTACTGGCAACCACGACTGGGCCATTAACATAATTTTACTGGATGATAACTTCGGACAATAAATGGTTGCCATTCTTTTTTTTTTTTTTTTTTTTATTAATCAGTTAGACATGTTTAGCACACTAAATATGAAATATTCATTATTTAGACTCTTTGAATATCCGAAGATACCATGTCAACTATAAAGGAATGGAAGGAATGGGGATATAGGGATAACTATACTAATTTTTTTAGATGATGATGGACATTTTCTTTAAATGCCTGAGGAGAAAATTCATCGGGAAATACAGAGGAGGGCAATGAATTCCATAATTTGGCCACTCTATTGAAATAGTCGTTTTGGAAGGACACAGTTCTACAACGAGGTATTTGTACAACAAATGGATGGGATAACTCGGCAGCTCTTGTTTGTCGATTATACTGCGCACACGATGGAAGAATATTTTGAATTTCCTTAGAGGAGAATTCGCTAAAGTTATATTTATAGTAGATTGACAATTCAGCCACATTTCTTCTGTGCTGGAGTGAATCAAGCTGGTCCGTTAGTTCGGTATTACCAATCAACCGTATTGCTTTTCTCTGTACAGAGTCTAAACAATTTATTGTTGACTGACAAGCACCTCCCCAAACATGACAGCAGTACTCCATACATGGACGAATAAAGGACTTGAAGATTAGCAAAATTTGCTCGGGATTGAAATACTTTTTACATCGACTCAAGAATCCTAATTTTTGCATTGCAGATTTAGCGAGGTTGAACACATGTTTATTCCATTTCAGGTTATTTTGAATATCCACTCCAAGAAGTCTAACTGATTCAACCTCACGCAATTCCTCGTGGTTTATTTTAATAGGAAAATTTTTATGTCGCTCTATTCGTGAAAGACGGCATAATTTGGTTTTGGTTGGATTAAATGAAACAAGATTACGATCACCCCATTCCATTATACGCTCTAGATCTTTGTTGATGGAATCAATTAGCAACTCTCTATCAGTGGTAACTGCAGTATGAGATCGAAATTTAGGAGATGCATGTGATGCATGTAATGTGCTGTCATCAGCAAAACTATGGATTGGGTGCACTGTGGAAATAAGTAAGTCATTAATGTATAGAAGAAACAAGGTTGGTGAGAGTGCAGAACCTTGGGGAACCCCAGCATTGGTTGTGAAAATATTGGATGTGATACCATCTAAATTAACATGAAATTGGCGACCTGTAAGAAAACTATGAATCCATGAGACAGTAAGATGGTCTATGCCATAAGATTTTAATTTAGCTATAAGATGTTTATGCCACACTTTATCAAATGCTTTAGAAATGTCAAGTGAAATACTGAATGTTTCACCGTGGTTTTCCAGCGATTTGTTCCAGAGATGGGATACGTAGGCTAACAGATCACCTGTTGCATGACTTCTACGAAAACCATACTGCTTATCATCAATAATTCGCGACATTTCCAAATAATCTATCAAATTGTAGTTAACATATTTTTCAAATATTTTAGCTAAAACCGACAGAATTGCAATTGGTCTATAATTGTTAGGGTCTATCTTACTGCCTTTCTTTGATATGGGTTGAACGCTGGCCAGCTTCCAAGAATCGGGAAATATTCCGGTTTTATAAGATAAATAGAAAATTTTTGTTAAAATTGGAGCTAGTTGCCTAGCAAAGTTTTTAAGAATGAGGGGTGGAATACCGTCTGGGCCAGCAGATTTGTTGATATTGATAGAAAGAAGCATTTTCCGTACAATATTGCAACGAAAAATAATTGGTTTCATTTTCGTTACAACTGTGGGAATGAGTGTAGGAGAATGGGGGGGTTCAACTATGTTTGAGTTTTCTGCGAAAATACGACCCAAAAGATCCGCTTTCTCTTTCGAGTCGCTCACGGGAATGTCATTCAGAACTAAGGTTGGAATAGAGGATCGAGTAAAATTGCTCTGGACTGATTTAACTGCCTGAAAGAAACTACGTGAGCCAGATGGGTGCTCGGCGAATTTCTTTGCTTTCTTCTGGATAAACGCGTCTTTGTCCAAGTCTATTTTGAATTTACTAATATTTCTGGCTTTCTTATAGGCGCTATGGGTTTCAGGTGTTTTATTAGCGTTATACGTCTTGAATGCTTTGCGTTTATTCCTCACTGCCTCATCAACATCCCGTGTAAACCAAGGCTCAGTTTTAGGAGTGATTAATCGATTTGGAATAAACCGCCGCATTCCTTCTTTTATGATTTCAGAAATTCTTATTACCGATGTGCTAGGATCTTGATCAACACAACAAATAGTTTTCCAAGGTGTTTCGTCATAAAAGTTTCTCAGTCCCTCCCAGTCAGCGCGTTTATAGTTCCAAACCCGACGAGGATTTGCTTTAATTTGTGTCGGTGATGTAAATTGCACTATTGCTGATATTAGTAAATGGTCCGATGTTCCGAGGGGTTGTTCGACTTTTGTCTTCGTAGTATCTGGTTCGTTTGTCAAAAACAGATCCAGCAAATTGTTGTTATGATGTGAATTGTCTGCGATTCTAGTGGGACACTCTATCATTTGCGTCAAACCGTGATAATCTGCGAGTATCAGTTCGGCTTGTCGTCCTACGTCGTCAGTGCGCGATGAATACTTAAGCCATTGTTTATTATGAATGTTAAAGTCTCCAAGAATGGCCAGTCTTGCTTTGGGGTAGTCCGTGGTAATCTTGTCTAGATTAGCCGATATTTGATCGAAAAAGGGACATCCTGGGGGAGAATTTGGGGATCTATATAATCCTAATATAAACATAGTTTCATCAACACCTGAGATCTTCAGTGCTATAGAATTATGGTGCTTAGAGTTCAACTCGTAGGCCTTAATTCTCATACATGAAAGTGAATCTCGAACAAATACACAGACACCATGCTTGTTATAAAAGGAATGTTCCAATTCGTAACTAGGTATCCGGTATTTATCGGGATCCAACTTCGATGCTTTGCCACTAACAATTGTTTCGGTAAGAAACAATATGTCAGGTTTATTTTTTTCGATGTAGTGATGAACCTCGTTTAGATTCGAATTGAGACCTCTTATGTTGGTGAAGTCAATGCTAAGCTGTTGGTTCACTCTGCGGCCATTTTGTTGAGACAAAGACTTACCCTTTGACATTGCAGGCATAGCTACTGAAATTCGGCCAGGCCTAAATTTCAACACTAAACAGTACAAAAGAAACTGGGTATCTCTGTCACAAAAACACGGTAGCAGATTTCATGCAACAGTAGCACGATAAGAGAAAAGCCAAAAAAAATGGGGACACAAAATACACTAACAAAATTGAAGAGTACAAATAAAGGGTTAAATTCAAAATTCCTAACTTTTGTCAAAAAAAAACATTTCATAATCAACTAACTGATATTTTCCAACTCTTAAAATAAGTCCGAGGTGGGAGGAGCTAGATCATGTCACAAAACTTCAAATAAAAAAAAAAACCCAGGCAATCCAAAAAAAATCACTAACAACTAAAACAAAACTTTTGGGTTTCTATTACCAAGACAAATGCTTTAAAATAATAAATAAATTTATTACATCAAAGCAATAAAAGGTAAAATTTTACCTGCCTACCTCTTGGTAAAAGTGAACACAAAATACCAAATAATTTTTTAATAAAGAACAATCTCACCAATTATATAATTGTACGCGTCCGTTCTTCAACACTTTTATTTTTCATAAACATTAACACAAACACTATAACACTTATTTACTTATTAGCTACTACACTTACTAACACTTATTAACACTTATAACACTATTATTTATCTATTGTCGATTATTTTTGTTTTTTGTTCCTTTTATTTTAAAATTTAGGAGATGTCGACTCGTCTGACTCCGAATGATGAATGATCTTGGGCCAAATACTGGCAACCATGACTGGGCCGTTAAAAAAAATATACATTATTATCATATGTAAATTTAAATAAATTAAATACAAGCTAATTTAAAATAAAATAAAAATGGCGGAAAAAATTCAAAACTCTCCATACAACACCGCCCTGACTCCGCCATTAAAAAAAATATAAAATAATATTTTTTATGCATAAATTTAAATAAATTATTTACAAAATAATTAAAATAAAATAGAAATGAAAATAAATTAAAACATATACCAACCTTTTCTTTATTACCATAGTCTCTCAACCGAAGAGGCGATAACTAAACTATATGTGAAATTTTTCAAGCTATGTATCTCTAAAAGGGATAATGCTCTAGTGAAATTTAAAAAAAAATGACAGATCGGCAAATTCATGGCTACAGTACTGGCCCAATAACAATAGCCAAGTAGTATTTCCCATTCATGGGCCAGTACTTGGCCATTCAAAGGTAACAATATACTGGCTTTTTTCTGTAAACCATAGATCGGCCGATGATTGGTTCTAGTATTGGCCCAGTAACAATAGCCAAGTACTGTTAACCATTAATGGACCAGTGCTTGGCCGTATGTCAATGTCTGGCAAAACCTACTTGGGATTCTGTTCATAATTTTGACAACTTTTTGCTCCATTAAAACGCGTCCCTCTACTCTTTTACCTTAGTAATAGTAATTGAGCAGCTGCCTTTGAACACCGAGGTGATTGCCAGCTTTACCTCCGCTACAGCTTATTACAACGCGGCATAGTGTTTTACTGTCCCTCTAACCGTTATTAGCTGTAGACCTTCTTTTAGGTTCTCCTCAAATTGATGCCACCTTGTATTCTTGGGGTTCTGAAATGGGAGTGATTCCTCTTTTGTACTATTTAGTTCAAATAATATCATTCTATGATCAGACAGGAAGGGTTTATTTGAGCCTCCCCAGTTCTTTATGAACTGTCCTACATCGGTACTTCCTACCATTAAATCAAACACTTCCTGTCTAAACCTTTTGCCAAAGGTGGGAGCGTTCTCAACGTTAAACACGCAATAGTATTCTTCAAATAAATATTCTTACAGAAACTCACGTACTTCTAATGTCTATTTGTGAGCATTTGTATCACAACCGATGATCAAAGGCCATTTTTTCTTGTTGCAGCATTCCACCAGCACCTGTACCACTGTAGGCGGTATAAGTGTGCCGTCCTCTGCATAGAATGCTGATGCTACCACTACCTACCAGCGAATGCCGCCGAGTGTGGTGGTAGTTGATATGTCCACCAAGTCTTTGGTAAAAAAATCTGAAAGGCAAATAAAATTAATGTTTTTTTCAATCATAATGCACAGTCTAGGTGAGTTTTGCATTAGTACCCCATACTACCTTCGCCTCGCTGTTGGAAAGGCCTCTTACCCTGTTTTGGCGGATCTAGGGTTTTTGTATCAGCGTAAGTCCTAGCTGTTTTATATTAAATGTCCTGGCCACCACAGCTGACGCTAACATGGGATGGTGAACATCCACTTGGACTACGTGCAAGCTACCTGCCACCTCCTTAAGATTTTGGAAGATATGCGTATGCCTATGCCTTCGTCCATCAAAAATATTTTTTCCTCCTCAGTCTCCTCAGAACATTTTTGTTGTTTAATGAGAAAACTTGGTTGTATATTTTGATGCTCGAAATAAATGCTTTTTTTAAATGTTTTTTTTTGATATTTGATCGGTTTTCAAAAATTAAAATGTAATCATTATATTTTTGGGACTTCAAGGATGCAGATTAAATTTATTTAAATCGATTGAGAATAATTAATTAAAACAAAAATTGTATTTTTTGAAATGTAAAATATCGAACATAAAAGTTATGACACACAATTTGATTTCAGAGCCTTTTGTGTTTGATATCCATGCGCTTATTAAACGTGAAGTGTTTTTTTATTGAAGAAAAGCAAAATTTGTTTTAGTGCAGTTATTTATTGGGAGGCTGATAGGAAAATTACAAGTTTTAAATTTGGAATGTATATGCAAGTTCCAACTATACAGGGACGTTTAATATCTTAAATGGATAAACGTCGAAAAATTATTATTATTGATTAATTAAGGTTTTTTAAAGGAATTGATAATCTCAACCAACAAGTGGTTGGCATAGTAATATTTATAACAGGAAGAGTTATTATTATATAAATGATTATTATATAATAGTGATTGATTTTAATTTTTTTTTATTGTTTTGAATTTATTCTTGATCTCATGATAAAGTAAAGTTTTTTTCACATAACAGATTACCAAGCCGGGATTCGCTTGGACGACAGCCGGCATTTCCGTTCTTTAATTTTTTATATTAAATTCCAATTCTACAAAGCAGCATATACGCTAAATAAATAGTTTTTCCAATATTTTTCTGGACTATTTGGAACAATTGGTTTAAAAATATAAGCTCGTATCAGTTGTAATTTTTGAAAATAAGCGTAAGCCTACATAAAAAAGATTTCTAGGGTGTTTTTTCGACTATTACAAAATATTAGATACAATTAATTAGTTGTGATCCCATACAAGGTTGTACAACTGGTCCAGTAATGGTCCATTACTGGCAGCCAGTAATGCAGCAATGGGCGAGTACTGGCAACCACGACTGGGCCATTAACATAATTTTACTGGATGATAACTTCGGACAATAAATGGTTGCCATTCTTGGGCCAAATACTGGCAACCATGACTGAACCGTTAAAAAAATATACATTATTATCATATGTAAATTTAAATAAATTAAATATAAACTAATTTAAAATAAAATAAAAATGACGGAAAAAATTCAAAACTCCCCATACAACTAGTTCAGTTGCAAGAATGGCTGAGTAATGGAAAGCTCCGCCCTGACTCCGCCAGTACTCCGTCATTAAAAAAAATATAAAATAATATTTTTATACATAAGTTTAAATAAATTATTTACAAAATAATTAAAATAAAATAGAAATGAAAATAAATTAAAACATATACCAACCTTTCCTATTTTATCATAGTCTTTCAACCGACAAGGCGATAACTAAACTATATGTGAAAATTTTCAAACTATGTATTTCTAAAAGGGATAATACTCTAGTGAAATTTAAAAAAAATGACATAGATCGGCAAATTCATGGCTACAGTACTGGTCCAATAACACTAGCCAAGTAATATTTACCATTCATGGGCCAGTGCTTGGCCATTCAAAGGTAACAATATACTGGCTATTTTCTGTAAACCATAGATCGGCCGATGATTGGTTCTAGTATTGGCCCATTAACAATAGCCAAGTACTGTTAACCATTAATGGACCAGTGCTTGGCCGTATGTCAAAGTCTGGCAAAACCTACTTGGGATATAACATCTCTCCGATGGAATGTTATCCCATCATGAAAAATAATGCATGAAGCTAACAAAATATGGTGTGCAATTTATATAATATTCTTGCTATCCACACAATTGTTGATCGATCTAGTTTTGAACCGAAAAGTTTCTCATTCTCATCAGGACTAGCCGACTAGATAAACTACCAAAAAAATGTCAACGCATATAAACCAAATATTAGTCTACATATCTAGCGAAGTATAAGAAAACAAAAAAATTATTTATTTATTAGAATCAGGTTTAGATAATATATCTTTCTAGTGATCACTATTGTTGTTATACTCTAGCCATGCTAGCATTGAATAACAAACTTGTATCGGCGAGAAGAAGGTGAATTAACCCTGAAATTTGAATCTAATATATGTTTATGTAAATTTGTTATTTTCTTATACTTCGCTAGAAATGTAGACTACTTTTTGGTTTACAAGCGGTGACATTTTTTCGGTACTATATCTAGTCGGCTAGCCCAGATGAAAATGATAAACATTCTTATTCTCATTCTTATTCTCGTATTCTTATCGGTTCAAAACTAGATCGATCGACAATTGTTTGGATAGCAAGAAAATTGCACACCATATTTGTTAGATTCAGCCTCTCTATAATTTCATATTATATTCAATGACAACTCAAAGAAAGCTGATGGTATGTTAAATGTTTTTTTGTAATATGAAAGTCCTCAAGTTCCATCATAAAAGTCGCGATAATTTGGTTTTGTTAAAATCAAAAATGAAACATTCTTCTACTATCATTCTCTCAATCAATGTAATTTGTTAACGTGTAATACGATGATAAGTCAATAACAAAATCTCATATTTATATATTTAAAAAAAACAATTGTTAGAATTGGTTCTTCGTTTCACTACGATTTAACTTTAAAATTTTCTTGTCCTTAAATTTCTTATATCCTGTATCAAAACTAGGAAAAAATTAAAAGATAAAACACACGTATAAATTTTTTTATTATACTAACGATTACCGAAGTTTCAAGAAATCGGAATTTGTCGGCCTCACATTCTTTTCCATCACCATCAGAAGATGGCTTATTCAGTATGTGGGAACGTTGCTGATACGTGTATACGCTGTATTCTACTGCACTGCTTTGATAGTTTTCGAATCAGTGAAGAAGTTGACTACGACATTGCTTCACCTCATAGGTAGATGCCCTCGATAAAAAACACTAAATACTCAATCAACGTAGGCTTAGCTTCTTTAGTTGAGATTGATGTATTTGCCATATATTTTACATTTGTTTTTCCATAGACCAAACCCGTGCCACAGTTTTTGGGTTTGGGCCAGGATTGACATTTTCAAAAGGCCCAAGCTTAGGCCAAGCTCGGGCTGATGTTCTGGGGCCAAGTCTGGCAAACCAGACTTGGGCCAAGTCTGACATATAAAACTTGGGCCAGGTCTACCAAACCCATTTTTTGTCCAGACCTCCTTTAAATGTATGAAAAGAGGTTGTGGAAAGAGTAACATGTATGAAAATAAAGATAAACATAATATGGCCTGCACATGTTTACAATGCATTAGACTGGTGAATAACACATAGTATAAAAACGGAACCATGGTTCAGTCTAGGCATTTACAACTGTGCCAGACTGAAGCCTAAGCTAACTTGCCAGGGCTTGGCTCGCCAACAGACCCGAGACTGGTCCGTTGTTTAATATTGGCAGCTACTACCCGGGTATCATTGGATTCACCCAACAAGTTCTCAATACCTAGTTCTAAGTGTAGTATTCGAAAATAAGTGCAATAAGCATATTTTTAAATCGATCAATTTCTGTTGACGTGACTTCAGATAAATCGTACAAATTTACAACATTTTGATGAAGCAATTGCAAGCGAGGTGATATTCATAATATATCTCTCTTTCATGATACTCATAAAAACATAAAAGAAAAAAATATTAAAACAAAAAATAGCAAAAAATAAAATCAAAGAAGAAATAAAAATTTTCAACAATATTGCAAGACATTTTATTTTAATTTTGTTTTGGGATCGCGGCAAGTCACTAGTTCCCACGATATGGTAGAGCGCATGCTCAATTGCGTACTACTATATAAAATAAAACATAAAAAAAACTTCTCCGCAGGCTTTATAACATTTTAAAATTAATAACAAATAAACAACAACAATACAAAATATAAGAAAAGAAAAAACTCGTGCGAGTTTTTTTTATTTGAAGATTAAATTATAACTCTTTTCAATAGTGAATGTAAAACTTTAATTTATGGAGGCAGCAGATTGAAAGAATGAAACGTTGCAGAAGAAAAGATTTCTGTTTATACTGTGAATTTTACGAGAAAACTTTTTATATTCAGCTAGATGGTCACGTTTGAGGGACACGTAAGAATTTAAAAAAAAACTTTACTGCAAAAATAGTTGCTATCTCTAATTTTAATGCCAGAAAAATTGTATGTGATTGGCTTTTTTTAACTCCACCACAATTAAAAATTGTGTGAAGTAATGCAATCTATCAAAAAAAAATCTTCCATACCCCATTTTATTGTTTGTTTTGAACCATCATGAATCTTTTGTAAATAGCTAAAAAATGCATATGGCTGTGGGTGGGCGGTTGAGTGGGTGGGTGAAAAAAATGCAAGAAATCTTGATGAATCTTTGGCATATGATCCGGGCTAACTTGAAAATGGAAATTCTGGATTCATTAAAAAATTGGACAAACTGGCGGGGAGTTTACCGAACGCCTGTTTATTTGAATCTGCAATAACTTTTACTTTTAACTTACAATCCTATTGAGACTTGATATATAAGGTTTTAGTACTATTTCCAACATTTTTGCGTACCAACTTTTGGCTTGTCACTTCCAGTTAAACAGTTTTATTTAATTTGTTTTAGGTTTTTATCCCTACTATAGCCTATTTCTACTATATCCCTACTATAGCCTATCCCTACTATAGCCTATCCCTACTATAGCCTACTATAGCCTATAGCGAATTTCAATCACTATGAGAAAATGTTTATTAGTTTCAGGGGTACATTGGACAAAGGACTGTTGAGCACACCATACAACAAGTGATAATTTTGTTTGATGGGAGCATATAACATTCGTTCGTGAATTAATTTTTATGACACTTTGACATGATATTCAAATATGTCCGTTAAGGAGCTGATTTGTTGTTTAGCGATATTGAACAAAGTGGTGAGGGGTCTTCCGAGCCCCTGTTTTTTGAAAGCTCAAAAAGCATTTTAATTTCTGATTTTTCACTTCCGTTAAAAATTTCAACGTATTTTTTGCATTTTTTCAGTATTTTTATCCACACTACAGCCCACAATATTAAAGTAAGTATGGTTAAGAAATGGAGGTATTAATTTCCTTAGAGCATTAACCGTAGTAGTATTTAACCACACTTCTATGATGCAGCGAATCTATACCCGGTGTTATCATTGGATCATCAATCTTTTTCAATGCAGGTCTGTGAACTCTATCGACAAAATTTTAAGTGGTTTCTGGTGCTGCAGCTCATAAATGGGAGTCGAACTCGAGTATCGGTCGTTTATATGCTTTATAGATCATAGCCAATGGAGAGAAAAAGCTTTTACAGCGCCATAGTAAGCCAAGCCAAGTCATTAGATATTAGTGAACAATAGTTTGAGTATAGGTGAGTTTAGTAATGGTTGCCTAGCAAACGTTGCATTTCCGCTAAACAGTGAGGTTTTATGGAACCAAACGGATAGTTTTGCTTTCATAGAATTAATTGTCACACGGATCCGTTTACCCCAGTACAGGATTAATTCCAGATCTACATCCAAGAATTAAATTAAAGACTCATTTTTCTACGATAAATATTAGAAGTTAGATATGTTTTTTTTTTGTTTTAAATAGGAATAATAGATAATACTGTTGTCGGAAAAGCTATATATTGGATTTCTGGAAAATCTTCTAACCAACAGAGGTCTTACAGACTCCAAATGAAATTAATTTGTTGTTAAGAGCCCGATGTCAAACTATGTCAAATGCCTTAGATATGTCAAGGGAAATAATATGAGACTCACCAAAGTCATGAATTGCTTTACTCCATTTCTCCGTGAGGACTGACATGATGTCACCACTAGATTATTCACTCAAAAAAATAAAAGTCACTTTCACAAAATTTGTATAAATATACAACACACAAAATTTTTTGATAAAACTACAATTTTTTGACTTCAAATCCAATAATAATTTGTAAATCAAATAAATTTTTGGTTTTTTCAAATAATTTTTTTCGTAATCCACAATATTTTTTATAAACTTATAAAAAAATTTGTGAGTTGTATATTTATAAAAAATTTGTAAAATTTACTTAGTTTTTTTAGTGTTGTTTTCGAGATATGCCATTAATTTATAATTGAAAATTTTTGCTTTATTTGTATTTTTATTTAACCCAATGAAATTCTCTAAAGTGTAATGGTATTATTGAATTTGACGAATTACATTTGAATTATAGTAATACCAAATAATTATACGTCTGGCTTTATGCGATATCAGTTAATTATCAAATAAATATGAAATAATTAACTGATATCGCAGTAGACCAGATGTATAATTCATAAAAAATATGTAAAGAAAAGAATAATAATGGCAAAAAATTTTCTAAACGAATTCACCTCGTTCGGTGATAAATTCTCATAATTTTTTGGAAAATTCCTCAACCAAGTGGTATTGATAATAGCCTTCGGCCGCTATTATCAATACACTTGCTTTCGAAATTTTCGTAAAAAATTATTTCGAATTATCACCGCCCTTGGTTATCCCAATTCCTACTGATATTTTTTCCATAACTTTAGCAAGTATCGAGGTGAGTGCAATGGAATTGCAATGCAATTGAACCAGTTCCCACATTGATGCATAAAAACCCCAGCTTAAGGAAAAATGAAAAAGACTAATTAGTGGATTAGTGGATAAAGCGCAACATTTTAGTACAATAGGTGGTACACCATCTGGTCTAGCAGATTTGCTAAGATCTATAGATTAAACAGTGTTACTGGCAACAATAAGCCACAAAATTCTTTAATGAAAGTAAATTTTGGCCATTGATGATTGGAAGTTATTGCCAACCTCTTAAATAAATTTCCAGTATGAGCGGCTGCCTTTGGTGGCGCGTAAAATTTTGCGGTTATAATTGGAGTTAAAAAGAAATTTAGTTTTTTTAAATGACAGTTATTTCTAGCCCTGATATAAAGAGATCTACCTCCTGAAGATTTATCGCTCTGGCATTTGTCAAGTGCCAACATTTTGTTAATTTGTGTTATATTACATTCGTCAAAACCAGGGTTTGGATCCATTTTTACCTTTCGCAATACTGGTTGGAATAAAAATGTTCATTCCCAGCAGAATAATGTACCTGATCAATGCAGTTGTTTGGTTAACATTTTTGTCCTGCAGAAATAGACGTGAATCGATTTCTTCGTAGAATTTATTAAGTTTAACCCTTATGCACTCTTCATGCTCTTTAAAAAAAGTAATATTATTTAATATGAGCAAATTCTTCAAGTTCCGCAAACGATTACTTGTAGATAATGATACCTGTGTCGAATAAGAACGAATCATGGACGTTGTGCTGATTCTTTCTACAAGTGTGGCATCTCAGAGTCCTCTCAATGTGACTGCGGAGCTCCACAACAAACCATAAAACACATTGCAACTATGTGTCCAATTCGACGGTACAATGGCAACATCTCAGATATCCATTTGGCAACTCCCGATGCAGTAGCATGGATAGACTCGCTCGATGTAAACATCTAATGTTCAAATGTACTGCCCAATGTTCAAATATTTTACTTTTTAATTTTTAACTAAAAGACGCGCAATCAAATCGAT
Organism: Diogma glabrata; assembly: GCA_963693315.1. NCBI lineage: Eukaryota > Metazoa > Arthropoda > Insecta > Diptera > Cylindrotomidae > Diogma > Diogma glabrata. The sequence goes on from OY856187.1 coordinate 165,304,552, forward strand.
TGTAAGCTCATTTAATGTGTATTCATGTTTTGTTTTATGTAGATTTCATAGGAACACCTACCTATTTTAAGTTTTATTTTTATTTTTAATGTGTCACAACAAAAACCATACGCTAAATAAATAAAAAGTAGATAATGTAGTTTTAGTTAAAAGAAAATCAATAGCTTCTGTCAGCTTCCTGATTGTTTTGCTTGTTCATACATAATTTAAATAGAAACCTAATAATACATGTACATACCTTAATTTTGTAATCAGTTAAATATAGAACAGATCGAATGCTTGAACCAGCGATCCTAATAAATAAATTCACAAAAATAGTGCTATCAAGGTCAGTGACCTAACCTTTTGTTTGTAATCATGTGAGGATATTCTTTTAAGCAACAACAGCCTAAAGTTATTATATGAAGTGTTTTTGACGAATCTTTGGCAAAACGTTTCTTTTACATCCTGTTCTCAAACAAGTTAAAATGTTTCTAAAAACACACGAGTTGTTTATTACACTGTAAGTGTCTACTTGTATGCCAAGTATGAAGTCGACCAAAAATGATTGGCTTCAGCGTCGGTCGTCCAGATAACGAATTCCATGAAATATGAATGTAATGCAAAAAAGTTTGAGAATCACATTTTGATTTTAAATTTTTCACAGCAACGCTCGAGCTACTGTTAAAGTAATTTTTTTTTTCATTATTCAATTCAAAGATCTTCATCGTTATTCGTCTGTTTTGTTGTTGTTTTTTTTCTGTTTTTTACATTGTATGATTATGTTTTGTTATATTTATTTGTATCATTTCAAATTACTTAAATACGAGAAAAAACTCAGTCCTGTTTTATCTTAATTGTTTTCTTAATACATAAAAAAAGCAACAAAAACAAAATTTATCAAATAAAAATTCTTAACAGATTGTAATCGTTTATTAATATTAAGAGAAACAAAATAAATTCACAACATTTTTGTCGTCGATTTGTCGCCATAATATTGTTAAAAATTCTTAATTTTTGTTGTATTTATTACGAATTTATTTAAATTAGAAAACAAAGTTAATAAATAATAATGACAAGAAAGATATTGAGAAAATAATTTTGCAAAATTTTGTTAAAACTTTTCTGTGGTAACAAAGAAAAAGATATCAAAATCGATTTAACGAAAATTTTGTTAAATCAATTAGAACGTTTATCAATTCTGATTGATATCAATATCGATCAATAATCATCCAATATAATTTTGATTAACGTTTTAATACTATTAAATAGCTTGTTCGTAAATTATTGAACGAAAACTGTAATTTGTTAAATGCTGAAAACCTCACTAGTACTCAATCATCTATAGCTATACACTTCATGTATTGCATTCACACCATAATGTATATATAAATAGAGAGAACGTTTATACAAAAATGTATGAAGAGAGAAGAAAAAAATCGTGATCGCTAATCTGTCAAAACAAAATTCCCATTTCGCCATTTTGATTTATTTTTCGATGTTTATATTTACAACCCCAAATTATTTAATTAAATTAAAAATAATTCGAAATTTAAAATACCAAAAGTTATTAAATCTTTTCTTCATAGTTGTGCTAGTTTTAAAAAATAAATGACAAAAATTACGAGAGTATTTTATATTTATTGAGTTATCCAGTGATTATTTAATTAAATCAAATAAAGTATTTGACTTAATTAAATAATCACTGGATATCTCAATAAATATAAAATACTCTCGTAATTATTGAAATTTATTTTAAGTCATATTTTGTAAAGACAAAAACCAATATTTAAGCTATGTAATTTTTTACAAACAATATTATGAACATTTGCTGACAAACTTTTTGCATTGTTGGCAAATTTATTTTTTATTGATGAAACTTCAATATAAAAAAGAGCAAAGTTGGAGGAACTATTGTTTTTTAGTAGATCAAATGAAAAAGTTAGGCAGGCCTATGGAAAGAAGATTCGATTTCCAGGAGAGTAAAACAAAATACGATTTGACAGATGTGCAAACACGCTAAAAACTGGTTATAGTGGTCAGTTGCTATTTAACGAAAAAACGCTATCCAATAAAGAAAATCAAAGTGAGAACTTTTCAATGTTTATTGACCTGTTCTATTACAACTACGTTATACTCTGCAATTGTTCGTGATATCAAAAATAAAAAAAATTCAATATTTAAATTCCATTTTTTCACATTGCACAAAGCAAATTATTCATTGAAATTTAATTCAGCATTTCACCCAACATTTCTCAAGCCAACTCTCCATAAAAACCGTTTATTGATATTCCCACGTCTATATACCAATGATTTTCAAATATCGACCACTTCAAAACACTTAACATCAATTTAAAAATCTCTTCTAAACATATTTTTTGTTTTCGTTTTCTTTAAATAAAAACTCTCACAGTAGAATTGTTAAGTACAACAATACAATATGTTTTTTTTGGATATTTGTTTTAAATATAAAATTATATGGATTTTTAGTTAAACCTTTTGAGAATTTAGACAAAATATCATAAATTAACACCGGTTTTGGTAGTTGTTTTAATTAAAAGGAAGGAAAGATAGCGTATATACTTCAGCGAAGTGAAATATTAAGTACCCATGTACCCGGGTAATTAACCAAAATTTTAACTATCCGAATATCCGTGTTATAGCTTCGGGAGCCCAGGTGTTCCATAACAAATGATTAACACACTCTTACGGTCACATGTGTTGATCTGGAAAAAAACTTAATATTAATATTTTAATTATTATATATTAATATAAAATTAATATATGATAATTAAAAAATTAATATATTTTTCACCATAGTTTAGATAAATTCGTAAATAAAGCAAATTTGTGAAATATAGCTAACAGGGTAAGTAGCGAAATATGGAGTATTTTACCCGACAAACATTAAGTGCATGGTGCACGAGCCTACGCATATCTCGTTTTTTTTAAATATTCTAGTGAGTATTTTAAAGTTCGTTGAAGTTTAAAATTATTTGAGTGCTAACGTCATACCTATTTGTTTTAACTTATTATTTTTAAATCGTGTAAACATGTATACAAAATGTACATAGATGATAGAGCTTTCAGGCATTAATACACAAACATACATAAGTATGTATAACTTTTGTGACTAAGATTTTCTGATACGTTATGAAATTTTCCTAGACTAATAGTTTTGGCAACGTCATTTACTACACAAATGCAGATTGCGGTATTTTTATTTGTTTATTTGTTTTTAAGTTGTAAAATGAAAATGTATGTGTGTGATTGCATTTGTAAATGAGGCGTCTATTTTTCGCCATTTTTTTAACGATACAGTTTAAATGAAAAAATATGAAGGGGCTGACGTCGGTTTTGGTTAAGGATATTGATATAGTTTTCGGCAAAAAACTTTTATGAGGACATTGTTTTTAGTTTTAGGCAGCGATGTATATCAACCATAAAACTCTTTGTAAAAGTACAAGTATTTTATCTCTATAAGAACTGAATCTAAAAAATTATGATGCAAATTATGAAACTTTTTGCAATCCATACAATTTTCGACCGATCTAGTTTCGAACCAATGAGAAAATTTTAAACTTTAAAAAAGTTTATCATTCTCATCAGCAATTGTAAATTTTTGTTTTTTTATACTTCGCTAGAGTTGCAACCTAATTTTTGGTTTATATTTAGCGTTGACATTTTTTTGGTAGTTTATCTAGTCGGCTAGCCCTGATGAGAATAATAAACTTTTTTAAAGTTTAAAATTTTCTCATTGGTTCGAAACTAGATCGGTCGAAAATTGTATGAATTGCAAAAAGTTTCATAATTTGCACCATAATTTTTTAGATTCAGTTCTTATATTATTCTTGATGGGAGATTTTCCATCGGGGTGATGTTATATCACAAATAATTTACTGACTTAATTGTTGATTATGTGTCAATAGACACAAGTGAAGACTAGTTATTTTCTTCTCGCCGATACGAGTTTGTTATTCTATTCTAGTATGTCTAGAGTATGTGTGTGTGGGTGTGTGTGTGTGGGTGACCTTTCTGCATAGGATCTTGATGAAACTTTGGCAAATTATACAGGTTCACTTGAAAATGGAAGATCTGGATTCATTTCAAATTTGGTCAAAATGGCGGAGGGTCTCCCGAACACATCTAAGTTCAAATCTTGAATAACTTCTGATCCCGGACTATGATCTTATTGAAACTTAGTATATAAGGTTTAAGTACAATTTCCAATATTTCTGCATACCAACTTCCGGTTTGTCACATCCGGTTAAAACAATTTTTCCAGGTGTTTATCACTACTGTAGCCAACAATTACCGATCGATTTTCATGAAACGTTGATAAAAGTTTTCAAGTATCATGAGAAAGATTTTATCAGCTTTTGGAGTACATTGGATAAAGAGTTAGGGGGTCCACCATACAACAGATGGTTTTTAACCGACTTCCAAAAAGAAGGAGGTTCTGTGTTTCACTGTAGGGTTTTTTTTTATGTATGTACACCGATTTCTCAAAAACGGTTCGTTCGATTTGGATGATTTAAATTGTGTTCTATTTGGGTTTATTCACAGAGGGTCCCATAATTTTTTTTATGATGTGAAAAATACCGTTATTCAGAAAATTGGAAAAAACCATATTTTTAATGCATTTTTGTTGATTTCGTCAAAACATATTATTCTGTTTGTTTGTTGTGGGCAGCATTATATTGCTATACTTGTCGAGGTTATCGTAAATAATTTTCTATGACGGGTAATGTGTATGCCGTTTGTGCACAAAATCTTAAAACCATAATTAATAGATTGTCACTGATGAAAGTTTTTCCGGTATTTGAAGTTATTACTTTTAAAACGCTTTCTAGCCGATATTTGCTAGCCGATATATTATGACTTCACTAAAAATAAAAAAATTAAAAAACCGTTTTGAAAAGAAATAGAACCGACTTCAGAAAAAACATAAGAGGCACAAACAAGTGAAAAATAACTCAATTATGGCTTTTACAGACAAAAATACTTTACATTTTGATTAATTTAATTTAATTATGCTTTACTATAGACAAAAAAATTACGCTATTAAAAAAGCTACTATATTAAAATAGTTACTTTTTATCCGACTTCAAAAAGCAGGAGGTTCTGTGTTTCACTGTAGGTTTTTTTATATGTAGTACACCGATTTCTCAAAAACGGCTCGTTCGATTTAGATGATTTAAATTTTATATTCTATTTGAGTTCATTCCCAGAGGAACCCATAATTGTTCCTTTGATGTGAAAAATACCGTTATTGAGAAAATTAGAAAAAACCATATTTTTAATGCATTTTCGCTGATTTCGTCAAAACATATTAATCTGTTTGGATATTTTGGGCAGTATTATATTGCTATACTTGTCAAGGTTATCGTAAATAATTTTCTATCACGGGAAATATGTATGCCGTTTGTGTAAAAAATCGCAAAACCATAATTAATAGATTGTCACTGATGAAAGTTTTTCCAGCATTTGAAGTTATTACTTTGAGAACGCTTTCTAGCCGACATTTGCTTTATGACTACACTAAAAATAAAAAAATAAAAAAACTTTTTAAAAAAAAAATAGAACCGACTTCAGAAAAAACAAAAAAGGCACAAAAAAGTGAAAAATAACTCTATTGTTGCTTTTAGAAACAAAAATACGTTACATTTTGATTAATTTAATTTAATTATACCTTACTATAGACAAAAAAATTACGCTATTATACAAGCTATTGTTATACTTTTTATTATAATTATTATAGTTATTATAGTCGTTATAATAGTTATTATATTTTAAAAGTTATTTGTAGTACAAAACTGTTCGAAGTCGGTGCCACATTGGCGAAAAACCGACTAATATGTCTCGGGCTTGGCACCGATTTCCAACAGTTTTGTACTACAAATAACTATAATAACTATAATAATTATAATAAAAAGTAACTATTTTAATATAGTAACTTTGTATAATAGCGTAATTTTTTTGTCTATAGTAAGGTATAATTAAATTAAATTAATCAAAATGTAACGTATTTTTGTTTCTAAAAGCAACAATAGAGTTATTTTTCACTTTTTTGTGCCTTTTTTGTTTTTTCTGAAGTCGGTTCTATTTTTTTTTAAAAAAGTTTTTTTTTACCCAATGTTTGTTGGGAGCATAAAACATTCGTTCGTGAATGAATTTTAATGACACTTTTGAAAAAGTTGCAAATATGTATGACAAGGAACTGATTAGTTTTTGTTGAACGATAGTGACCAAAGTGGTATGGGGTCCCTGGAGCACCTATTTTTTCGAAAGCTCAATAACATCTGTACCTGATAATCAAATTGAATGAAACTTGGTACATCAACATATAGTATGGTTCACAACAGTTCTGCATACCAACTTCCGGTTTTTCACTTCCGGTAAAAAAATTTGTTGTGTAATTTTTTGCAGTTTTTTCAGTGTCTTTATGCACACTACAGCCTACAATAATGAAGTGATTATAATGAAATCTACGGAATAGGTTTCAATTAGTGTGAGAAGATAATTATCATCTTTTGGGACACATTGATCAAAGTGGCGGGGGACTACCATACAAATGCTGACTTTTCACAGTTTGTTTTTAAAGTTTGTTGGGAGCATACAGACTTCATTCAATAATATATTTTAACGACAATTAGGAAAAAGATGGAGATTTAAATAACAAAGAACTGATTAGTGTTTGGACAATATTGAAGTAAGTGGTGGGGGCCTCCCGAACACCTGTTTACTGTGTCATCATTTTTTCAATGTTTGTTGGGAGCACACAGTATTCGTTCGTGAAAACATTTTGATGACACTTTGGAAAAAGATGCAACTATGTATGGCAAGGAACTGATTAGTTTTTGAGCAATAGTGACCAAAGTGGTGGGGGTTTTCCCATACACCTGTATTTTTGAAAGCTCAATAACATCTGTACCTGATAATCGAATTGGATGAAAATTTGCACATAACCATTTAGTACGGTTCACAACAGTTCTGCGTACCAACTTCCGGTTTTTCACTTCCGGTAAAAAAAAATTTTTTTATTTTTTTGCAGTTTTTTCAGTGTCTTTATGCACAGTACAGCCTACAATAATGAAGTGATTATGATGAAACTTATGGAACAGGTTTCAATTAGTGTGAGAAGATTATTATTGTCTTTTGGGACACATTGATCAAAGTGGCGGGGGTCTACCATACAAATTCTGACTTTTCACACTTTGCTTTTAAGGAGCATACAGACTTCATTCAATAATTTATTTTAATGACAATTAGAAAAAAGATCGAGACTTAAATAACAAAGAACTGATTAGTTTTTGGACAATATTGAAGTAAGTGGCGGGGAACCTTCCGAACACCTGTTTACGGTATCACAATTTTTTCAATGTTTGTTGGGAGCACACAGTATTCGTTCGTAAATAAATTTTGATGACACTTTGGAAAAAGATGCAACTATGTATGGCAAGGAACTGATTAGTTTTTGAGAGATAGTGAACAAAGTGGTGGGAGGAGTTCCATACACTTGTATTTTTGAAAACTCAATAACATCTGTACCTGATAATCGAATTAGATGAAACTTGATACATAACCATTTAGTACGGCTCACAACAGTTCTGCATCCCAACTTGCTGTTTGCCACTTCCGGTAAAAATTTTAATTTACTTTTTCTCGTACAACAGAATTTATGTTTGATGGGATACTGTTGCTTTCTTTAATATTTTTATAACTAGAACTACGTGAAATCTATAACATTGGCTAGCTTTTAATTAAAGTTTTGATGGATATTAGCTCATTATGTATCCAGAACACTGTGTTTCCAGAGCTGTGGTGAAGTCAGCCTATGCATCAGCGTCGCAATATTTTTTTGGTTTTTTAGAATCAGTAGGTCCTAAAACGTCGAGAAATGCCAAAAAAGTGTGGGGGTAAGAATTCCACTTTTGGCTCGAGAATGTAATACTAGACCGAAGTAAAATCAGAATTCAAAAAATTTAAATATTTGGCTTACATATAAAAACTAATTTCACAATTTTCTTAATATTTTAAAAAAATAAATTTAAATATTAGTAAGCTAAAATGACAAAAAAAAAATTATAAAAATTTGGTATAATTTCTTTTGGGAATTTTTGTATTAAATTTCTAGATATTACTATTATATGTATGAATTAATAGGATGAGAGAATATTTCGTCAACATCTTAAGTCAACATCCTAAGTCACGAGTGTAGAGTCATTATTGATTGTTGTCAATCAATGCAAAACTAATATCTGACGCAAGGTCAATTTATTGCTATATTTTGGTTAGGAAAGATAGACAACATTAGGAGAATTTTAATTTGGAATGCTTTTTTGTGAGTGTATGACATGCATTATGTACAATTTTGTGCACGAGGATTTTGTTACAGGCACAATTTATGCACGATTGAACCAAAGCAGTTTAATGAAATTCATAAATTTATAGAATCTTCAGAAATACTTCTATCATTATCTTAAAATAATGACCCTTGTAAAAAACGGAAACCCTGACTTTGGAAATCTCTTATTTTATAATATAATATATATAAACTATGTAATAAATACATGACGAAAATAATTAAACAGAACACGAATAAATTAATACAAATTATATAAATTAATTAAAATACATAAGCTTAAATTATTGAATGTTGAATGTTGATCCGCTGTAAATTGACATTTCACTTATTCCAAACTATAATCATTCGTTGCCGATTGATTACAATATTGAACCATCTCGCCACATAATTTAAAATCATTATCAGTTTCATTTTCATCCATAAAAAATTTTGTTGCGACTTCTACGTAATTGTCAAGGACTTCAGCACTTGTTACCATTTTTAACATTGTAAATTTACCATTCGTTTTATAAATTGCTTTAACGTAATCATCCACTTTATCACATATCGTTCCATTATTTCTGTTAAATAAGTTACGGATCTTCGAAGTTGAACACTTTTACTAACTGAATTTCCAGATTGATTTATACTTCATCCACTAACTTCAACAATCTTTTTTTAAATCAACTTCACTAATAGTTTCGTCTATTTCAGCCACTGTTGCTTCACCAAAATGAGACATTTAACTTCTTCTGATGTAAAACAATAAACTCCATATGGACCAATCAACAGAATCAATAATTATTTCCAATCTAATTTTTTTTAACAAATCAATTTAACTTTATTGGCTCAACAAAAAACACAACTGAATTCTCAACATTCAATAAAATAATTAAAATCAAATTAATCAAATTATAACACAAACAATTTTTTTTTTCAATTTTTTAATTAAAATTAAACTAAGGCACATCACAAGTAAAATGTGATAGACACAAACAAGTATTATTAATTGGTATTGAATGCAATTAACTAAAAAAAATGTTAAAATATTATCGATATATATATAAACACTTTTATGTCTGTTTCATTTTAATGGCCGGAATTGAAATAAATTGGCATAAATTGGCAATTGGCATATTAGCGAATTTCTTTATATACGAATATTCTTACTTTTAGAGAGATATTCGAAATAGTCAGTCGCTACAAACAGTCAATTTGTTTTCTAGAATTTTGTAGAGATGTTCCAACTATGGGCGGGATGGAGAAGTGGTAAAGACAACAACATCGCTTAACATGAAGCTAAACAACAGTGAATAGGGTTGGGTCTTAAACGGGTGACCGCTTGGGAACCAACATCAGAAAAATATGAAATAATCACATAGAAACAAGAATATCTCGCCCTCGGTAAGCCAGTATACCTTACCAGCAGATAGCTGGAAACTGGCTAGGACCCGATGAACTAATCACCCATTAATCCGTAATAAACAAATAAATTTTCAATACGTATACGTGTATACACTAGTAAAAGTAAACAATCTGGAAAACAACAAATATCGAGCATTGGCTCACTGACACCAGAATGAAATCAGTCATAGGCAAATGTGCACTAGAATCAAAACATTACAATAGAATCAATACGTAACAATAATGGAGATAGGCTTATCGATTGTTGTGTCAGTAAATTCCCAGTAAATTAGAAGCAGTAAATTCCAAAACAAGAACATATACACAAATACACTTGCACTTCACCGGATGGGAAAACCAAGAACCAAATCGATCATGTACTGGTTAGTAAGAAGTTTCTATTTATCTCAGAGCGAACCGAGGTGCAGACATATACAGCGACCAGCCACCAGCGACCACTGGTAATTGCAACAGTCAAAATCAAATCAGCCGCTTTAAAACATAACAACCAGTTAAATCGGAGGGAATTCAACGCAAATAGATTGAGTGAGAAGAACACAAATCGCATCGCCAAAGAATTGCTCCAGCTCAATCTACCACAGAACAAAACAACCAGTATAGATTAAAAGTGGGATCAGATTGAAATAGCCTACATAAAAACGGCAACAGATGTGCTCGGATACCAAGACAAGTCCCGAAAACCATGGATTAATAATGATGTCTGGAAAAAATCGAAAAGCATCGACAGCTCAAAGTGCAACTTTGTCACCGAAGCACAACGGAAAACCGAAAGAAATATGAAAAAGCAATCAAACAAGTGAAAAATATGACAAGGAATGATTGCAGAAGATACACAGGAAGCATTCTCAAGACTGCGGAAGCAGCAGCAGCAAATAAAAATACGCGTACACTACACAAATGTATGAGAAAGGTCACTAAATATATACAAACAAAATACCCCACCAAAAAAGAATTTATCTCATCAAACCCGTACAACACATGATCTAAGAGTGATCTAAGAGAAGAAAAATTTTGACAAAGAATTCGTCAAGACAACTTAGTCTCCTCAATAGATGTAAAATATATTGCACTCCGTACCAACTACTACACATTTATATGTTTGTCCTATATTTGCTCCTACATGGAGTATTGTTGTTAAGTTTTGGCGCTGCATCTGTTTCCAACCTGGTTCTTTTTGAGTCTATACGCATACGGTTTACGCATCGTTTATAAATATCTTCACCAGTGGTGCTTTTATGAAATCGGATCCATATGCCTCAAATAGTTTCTTTTACCGGTAAATCGGTGTATGCAAACAGCCCAACAGTCAAGATTACTCACTGTTAATTATTCGCTATTATACTCACTATAATAGCGAAAAAATGGAATGTGTTTCCCGAATCAATAGTCCCGAGTGTCTTTAAACTACAAAAATTTAAAAAAGCGATTCATCAATCCCTCAAACGCATGTTGTTGTAGGACCTAGGTCTTAAAAGGCTTTATGTGTTGTTGTGACACATATTGTAATTCCTACTACACAACAGATTGTATTACAAGAAATGGTTTTGCAAACTCGTTTTATTTTGAGGGTTCATTCTGCTTATCCCTTGTGAAACGTTACTGGTAATTGTTCCCAACATCTCCTGATAAAATTCAACTGAACATTGAAGCAATGGTCTTAAATTGGAAATAATAACATAACATTGTATAAGACCTAATGGAATATCTAACGTCTAGCTATTTATTCATTGAATTTTGCTTCTTCTAATCATTTCTTATGTTAATCGATAAAACTCCGATAAAACAGGAATTTTCCCAAAACAGGAATTTTTATTGGAACTGTGACAATTCAAAGCAATTCAAAGTAAATATATTCAAGGTCAAAACTAACCACAAAGAAGTTATCACTTCTCACAATATGTCCCTAAACGAGGATATTAACTTTAAAATTTCACAAATTACATGAAGTTTATTATTTATTTATTTATAATGAATATTCATAGTTTCTTTGTTGCTTTGGATTTTCATTTCAAATCGTAAGACTTGGATCAAATTTAATTCATTAAACAGGTCGATGACAAATTGTGTTAGGAGTAATTTAATTGTTTTCTTTATTTACGACAGTATTTTGCTGATTGTTAGATTTATGTTTTGAAATATGATAATTAATCATGTTGGATTTTTGTGTGAACTGCATTCATAAGTGTTATTCGAAATTTAATGGGGTGTTTGACTTCGTGTTTTATTTATTTTCTAACCAATGTGCTTAGAATAGAATCACACTATGGAATTCAATAACTTTTAATATTCTTCAAATGTGGATCATATGATCGTTATCTTTTTATTTATTTTTTTTTTCGATGACGTTGATTTCTTTTTAACCCAAATGAAAATGTTATAAGTAAAGCAATCAGTTTGAACTATTTGAAAATATAGTTTAACAAACCTAATATGAAAAACAAAAATTGTTTGTAGATAGATGTACGTAGGATATAAGGACTGATCCTTACTAAGAAATTATTTGAAGTAATATCTCGTTCTTATAGACAACATTCTGTCTGCTGTTGCAATGAAAATACTGACAAATTAAACAAATTAAAATATTTTGAAAATAAGTTCAGACACACCAGGTCTATGATTTGTGAATCAAGGCAAGACTAAACCGATCAAAGGATGATCAATCTACACAAAATTGTCGGTTCATAATAGGTAGGTCATAATTGATATGTTGCAAACTATACTATTGACATTTACGATGAAACATTTATTTATTATATTTGAAATAACACAAAAAATGTTACTTGAGGTTAAATCTTATCCATAATGATAATATGTAATTGGAGTACAAATAATTCAAAGGAAAAAGGTGTCCTAAATATTATCAGATTAATAAAGGTTCTTTAAAGATTTTCAAGATTCTCATGATTCTCTGAATTATCTGAAGATAGTCTGTACGTCCAAATATTCTTAAGATTTTTTGAAAATTCTCAATATATTCGGAAAGATTCACAAGATTTTGTGGCGATTCTTAAGGATCACGTTCAAGATTCTCAAGATTTCTTGAATATTCTCAGTATGCTACTCTAATAGTTGTCCCAAGATGCCTAAGAATAGTTTACCCCTCAATCTAATGGCATGGTTGTCTTAATAGGTTAACGTAAACTTCAGAAATTTAAATTTTGATAAGAATTCTGCGACCTACTTATTACCGAGTTCTGATGCACCTACCTAGCTCAACTTGAAAAGACTATGGAAAACAGGTAAACAATTTGATTAAATAAAGAAATTGAGTTTCTGGCGATTGTAAATTACAGATTACGATACTGATATCATTCTTATAAGAATATTGGCTAGTAGGGTGTAACAATATACCTTTAACAGAAAATCTATTGAAAACAACAAGATTTTGAATTTGAAAGCATTATAACGGTGTCAAAGATGCTGAATATGCGTATTTAATTGGTTTTTGCATCACAATTGATGGCAATTGAAATCTAAATCATGTCGCAACTGCTTCTAAAGTTGATCTTATTCGCTAATGGTGAGTTCATGTGTCCAAACTATTTGCAACTGGTTTTAAAATTTGTTAAAGCCTATTTTATCCAGCCTATGTTAAGTATCTGGTAAAAAATGCTAATACATATATCAATGATATGAAATACGTAACCTAATTTTACAAATCTCGTCTCATATACAACTTTGTACACAATACAAGTTTGTTTACAACCTTGTATACAATTTTGAATATAACTTTGAACACAACTTTGTATACAACTTTTTATACAACTTTGTACACAACTTTGTAAACAACTTTGAATAGAACTTTGTATACAACCTCGATTACAACTTTATAAACAACTTTGAATTTAAATTTGTATACAACTTTATATACAACTTTGCATACAACTTTGTGTCAGAGTTGGCTTGTTTTAAACACTGTTTAAAACAGTGTTTAAAACAAATTATTTTTATTTTTAAAAAAAAATGTTGAAACAAAAATTGTTTTTTTTAAATATTGCAATGTTGCTTATTTGCTATCCAATAGAACTGTTGTAGACTATCGTGTCTTACAGTATTTAATACATTTGACCACCTTAAAATTTTAAAAGCTTTCATATGTTTTTTAGTTAATAAAATGCGTTCTAAGGTGTAATATACGCAAATCTTTATGTTTTTTGTTTTTTTATATATTTTTGAAAGAAGGAATAACTAAAAAATGAATTCTCTCACATATAAAATATGACATAGGTCAATATTGCATGATAGGATACAGAAAATAAAAATAAAATAAAACATAAAAGAAAATGTCTTTTAAAAAATTGCAGTAACAAAATTAAAAGGGGGTTGCCAATAATCCAGCTAAAGGTATATTCTTTGATCATGTGACGTACTGTCTTCCTCGATTATTAAAACTCACACATAGAGTTATATGAAAGTTCGATTCTTCGAGTAAGCAATAACGTGCCATCATCAAGGAATACTTCACAGATAAAATTTAGGGTTAACTAGATAGTGATATCTCACTACTATTGCCAGTGATATCTCACGTTAACTCGTATGTCAATACTAGCCAAACTATTAGTACAAAAGTGCTGAAGGATCTGTTTTTCGATTTCCGACAGACGTTCGATGAAGGAGCAAGTGCAATTTGTTTAATGGCTAAATAAAAAAGTGGTAAATATGTCTTGTGGATCAAAAGGAACAACCTAATTTTGAAAAGAACATTAAAGATTCGGTACGAGATCAGTAAAATTAAGTGACGTATTTCATACCATTGGTATATTAACATTTTTTACCTGATGCATAGCATAACATAGGCTTAATATAATAGGCTGAGAAACTTTATCAAATTTTAACAGTCATATTCTTATAAGAATATCAATATCAATATCGTAATCTGTAATTTACAATCGCCAGAAACTCAATTTCTTTATTTAATCAAATTGTTTACCTGTTTTCCATAGTCTTTTCAAGTTGAGCTAGGTATAGGTTCATCAGGACTCGGAAATACGTAAGTCACAGAGTTCTTCTCCTAATTCAAATTTCTGAAATTTACGTTAGCCAATTAAGACTACAATACCATTTGATTAAGAGGTAAACTATTCTTAGACATCTTGGGACAGCTGTTTGAGTAGCTACTGAGAATATTCAAGAAATCTTGAGAATCTTGAGCGCGATCCTTAAGAATCACCAAAAACTATTCAGAATCTTTCCGAATATATTGAGAATTTTCAAAGAATCTTAAAAATATTTGGACGTACAGACTATCTTCAGATAATCCAGAGAATCGTGGGAATCTTGAAAATCTTTAGAGAACCTTTATTAATCTGAGAATATTTAGGACACTTATTTTCATTGGAGTTTTTCACTCCAATTACATATTTTCATTTAAAACCAAAAGAATCTTCGTAGTATTAAACATATTTAAAACAAAAAAATCCCAGCGGCAGGTATATCCGCTAGAAATAGGTAGATTTCGGGGTCAGACGGTTTTGTGTCCAAATAAAATTAGATAAGTCAGATTAGTTTAAATAAAAAATATAAGTAGAAACAGAATAATTCAAAAAAATTATCGAACCAAATTAAATACATTATCCGAACTAACGCCATCAATACAATTTCGGAACAGTTTTATTTAAGTTGGTTTAAACTACTTTTAATAACATATTAAATCCACCAAAGATCAAATGAACTACGTCACAACTACAATTATACCATCACACATAATTTATAATCAAACATTATCAAACAATTTTATTTCAAAATCGTCTTTTGTTGTTGTGTTTTTTTGTTCTTATTTAATCTTTTTTCAAACGGTTACTTAGTAAAAAAAATAAAAACAAAAGAGATTTTGATAATTTTTCTATGGTATTAAATGGGTTGATATTTTTCTTGTAAGGGTTGCATTATAATGCTTATAAAAATGGAACCTTTTGGGTTAGAAAGCTGAAATTTTTTGAGGCTATAGTTGAAAAGTATGTTTAAAAGCTAAGATGAATTTAAATAACATAAACTGAAACATGATGAAAGCATTGCCTTTTGCGTTTGTTTTTATTTCAACAGCCGTAGGGTCTCAACCGTTAAACTTAAACTATTATTTTTGAAAATTTTGGAAAGATTTATATTTTAAGTACATGAAAAAAAGTTTTCAACTATGAGCTTGGCCATTTCAGCTAGATCAAGGGCAGCAAAGTTTAGTAAATTTTTAAAACAGCTGATTTTTGAGGAACCTGAAACGCCAAAGTGGTCATCTGGATAAAAATGATAAAAAAAGGTTCAAATATTCAATATTTTTAAATTTTATTAAAATATTATTATTCAAACGGAAGTTATAGCGCCCTAGATTATTCGACTTTTTAGGCTCTAGTCGCTTAACCGGTACCCGGATTTGGCCAGTTCACGAACTTGTCCAAGACATTATTTGCCGAAACATACACAGAAAATTATTTTGGTGTAGGTCGAAAAATGCGACCGTGAGAGTGCCGCTAAATTCCGTTATACCTCATATCGTTATATATATATATATATATATATATATATATATATATATATATATATATATATATATATATATATATATATATATATATATATATATATATATATATATATATATATATATATATATATATATATATATATATATATATATATATATATAATTTTTTTTTTTTTTTGTTTTTCCATCTCCGCTTATCACAAATAGTCGTTTGGCATCAAAATTTTTCCGAAATTCCGAGATGAAGCCCATTGCAATAGGTAGATTTTTATATGAAATCTACCTAAAACTGCATAAAAAAAACAAAAATAAACTGTTTTAAACAATAAAAACGTATACAACTTTGCATACAACTTTGTACACAACTGTGTATACAACTTTGAATACAACTTTGTATATAACTTCGAATACAACTTTGTATACAACTTTGCATACAACTTTGTATACATCTTTGTACACACATTTGTATACAACTTTGTATACATTTTTTAATACAACTTTGAATCCAACTTTGTATACAACTTTGTTCACAACGTTTTATACAACTTTGAATACAATTTTGTATACTAGCGTTGGTTAAAAACACTGTTTTTTTGTTTAAAACGCGTTTTTATTGTTTAAAACAGTTTTTTTTTGGTTTTTTTTTGTTTTAAATATGTTTTATAATACGAAGATTCGGTTTTTCGGTTTTAAATAAAAATATGTAATCGGAGTGAAAAAACTAAAATGAAAATAAGTGTCCTAAATATTCTCAGATTAATAAAGGTTCTCTAAAGATTTTCAAGATTCCTATGATTCTCTAGATTATCTGAAGAAAGTCTGTACGTCCAAATGTTCTCAAGATTCTTTGAAAATTCTCAATATATTCGGAAAGATTCTCAAGATTTTGTGGTGATTCATAAGGATCACAAACCTTGTGTTGGCCAACTTAATCTATATTATACAATATATAGTAGAAGGCGTTCTTACTTAAGCAATTACTTAAGCAATATTTCTATGATTTTAGACCCCGAAATCTCCTCTATAAGCAAAAAGTTTAATAATTTTTTGAAGTTATACTTCTTTACGCTCGTTGTACACATTTTGATGGGGTGTTGGTCGAGAAACCGCGTCACGCTTTTTTTATAATTGATTTAGAAATTTCGTCTTTATTACCATAAAGCATATGGTTCAAATTGTGTTTGACTAATAAAAAACGACGATTATCCGCAAAAATTTTGTACAGTGTGTGTAAAATGGTCCAACTTGAGAGATAGGATAGTTTTCATCTCGATTAAAAGCCCTAATATTTTTTAATTGCGAATTAAATGTTAAATATGGTCCTAAACCATGTTTCAGATTGCGGCATGAATCATGAACTTTTTAAGTGTGTGAGCGAATGGCCAAAGCAGTATAACTTCCACCGTCTGGTCCGACGCAGACCCTACTTTTTATCTTCCGTAAGATTTTTGATATTCTGCCTCCCTTGGTCAGCAACAATGAGAAAAAAATCGAAGAATAGGCCCCCTTTGCCAAGGCATTTACGTAATATTGGAAATAAAAATTTAAATAAAAACGTCAATATGTCTGTTTTTACGTTTCCAAGTCTATCACCTAGTTTCGATTGCACCAAAGATGAAAACGTTTTCTCAAAAGATGGGGTAACCCAAACTGCACTAAGAGGCTGTCATTTTTGTAGGCATAGTTGAACCAGATTTCATCGATTTTCCAAAAATGACTTGTTAGCATCGATCTTCGTGTTCCAACGAACTTCATGGGGTAAAACAAGTTTCTTTCCAAGTGTTTCTTCTGCAAAGAGGGCAGGTAAATGTTTATTTCGAAAATATTTTATTACACGTAAAATGTGACCAGCAAATGCAGAATTATCCAATAAGTTTAATATATGTGTTGAACATTCATATTGTATTAAGTTGTCACTCTCTCGCTTAAGTAACAATGCTAGTTGCAGATTAACTATGATTCGTACTGATACTCCAAATATTTTAGTGGCATTAGAGATTAATTCCAAGGCAATTTCTGTATGGAATTCTGATGTGTATTTTGTACCAGATGCATCAACAGTATCAGTAAGTACCGATTCACCAAACTGAGCTACAGAAGACACACTGAAAATAACATGTCCTATTTCCAATCGAAATGCAATTGTCTCAACCTAACCGTGCGGTCACATATGGCGAATCAAACTACGAAATTGCTACAACAACTTTACAATTATAAATCGATGAAGTTGAGACAATCACACGAAATATTTATGTGAAAATAAAATATAGTTCAATTAATCTCAAATACTTACACTTTAAAGTGAAAAATTCATGATATAAGACCAAAGAAATTTTTTTTCAAGGAAATAGTTATTATCTTTATTCAACTACTGTTATATTGGATATAAAACTTATATATTTTAAATAAACCTCATTCTGTTGTTAGGAAAATGTTATCGTGTAGTTGTCCCAATCACAGTGAAATTGTTTGCAAATAATTTTTCTTTGCATGAATAATCAACTTCTTCGAGATGAGCTTGTCATGAACTTCCATTTTTTTTCAGTGCATACATATTATTCTTCGGTATGTATGTTACTCCATTCCATCCAAAGTCTTCATTCAAAATAGGTCCTCGAATCTGACGTCTACTCGGAGGGACATAACTCGGTCCCGTTTCTAATTTATTTCAACAATAAACAACAAACCAACGATATACTATTAACAACTCAACACAAGGCCCATTTCAAATTTTAAATCGAAAAACTCCCAATCTCCTGACGAAATAATGAAATAAAAATTCATTCGATCTTGTTTTTAAAATAACCCGAAACAAATTCGGAGAATTACATGAATAAATGGTAAATAGGTTGTTCTATGATAGGTATGCGTTTTGCGGGTAGAGTATTGCCACTAGAGTTTCTGCTCGAGAAATCCGGTCTCAAGATTCTCGAGAAAGATTAGTTATTTTGAGCTCTCAAAATCTCGAGAAATTATATTTCCACATTTTCGAGATCCTCATTTCTCGAGGAATATTGACGAGAATCTCGAGATTTAACAAACCACCATAAATGATTTAATATTTGTTGCCGATTCAGTTCTATAACAAAATGAATTTTTAGCTGACAATTTACTACTGAATTAAAATATGCAAATACGATAAATGATATCCAAAATTAGAATGGTTGTAAAATTTTAAATTTAAAAACTCGTAAGTGCGCAATAATGTTTTGCAGAATAATATAAAAAAATTGAATGAAGAGAGAAACGAGTTGCAATTACTCCTGCATTGCAAGATTAATTGGAATTCTATTGAAACCATGATGGAGCGGTAGGGCGAGGCAAACCAGCAGCTGTAGAAACTTCAAACGTTCTAAATTTAAATCATTTACATATGGAATACAAAACAAGATGATGTGGTTCAACTAGTCACAAAATCAATAAAAATTCTCAACCGTTGCGTCATTATTCTCTGCAGAGTGAATCCTAAAATTTCTATTCAAATCTCTTCGGAAAAATAATTCAGAAATATGTAAGCTACAAATTGTTATTTGAAATACAATCTCAAATGTTTAAAAGATTTTCAATAGTTTCATTATTTAAATTCCTACACAATCCAAAGTCACTTAGTCAACCCGATGATGACGATTTTTTTTCTATTGCTCTAAAAGCGAAATTATAAAAACAGTAAAAAACATTTCTCGAAAATTATTCAAAAGTGAGTTCAGGAATTAATTTTGCCAATTACAATGACAGCATTATATCGACATATCCCGTGTAAGAAAAAGCTAAAGGGCCAACCCTGGGCCAAGACCGCGCCATAGCTTTTGGGGGTTGGGCCAGGCTTAACATTTTCAAACGACCCAAGCTTGGGCCAAGTCTGTCAAATAAGGCTTCGGCCAGGTCTACCAAATCAATTTTTTTCTAAACCTTCTTTAAATGTGTGGAAACAGGTTGTGGAAAGAGTAACATATATGAAAATAAAGAATATGGCCTGCACATGTTTAGAATGCATTAGACTGGTTAATAACGCGTAATATAATAAACTGAACCTTGGTTCAGTCTAGACATTTACAACTGGCCCAGACCTGGCCCAAAGCTAACTAGCCAATGCTTGGCTCGCCAATACTGGCCCGAGATTGGTTCGTTGTTTAACATTGGCAGCTCCTACCCGGGATCCCGACACATAAAACATATATCTTTTAATGCATATTGAATTCTTTTATTTACTGAATAAACAAATTCATATGTACAATATTTAGTTAATTTATTATTTTGTTATGAATCAATTTCTTGTTTAAAATAATTTTAAATAATTCTCGAGAATCTCGAAAATATCGAGAAATTCAAATAATTATTCCCGATTTCTCGAGAAACAAAATCATTGATAAAATCGAGATTCTCGAATCTCGAGATTCATAAAAGTCCGAGAAATCAGAAACTCTAATTGCCACTGTTAACTGTTTTTCCAACTTTAACATAGTAAAGCATTAATAATAAGTAAGTAAAGCATAATTTTTTTATAAATATCATGATATATTATATCAGGGAATAAATATCGTGATATGTATCAGATATATATCAGTGATATATATCATGCCAACCTTGCTTTGTATACAACTTTGCATACCATTTTGACACAATTGTTTATACAATTTTGTAAACAACTTTGTACACAACTTTGTAAAAAACTTTGTAAACAACTTTGTGAACAACTTTGTATACAACTTTGTACACAACTTTACATACAACTTTGAATACAACTTTGAATACAATTTTAAATACAAAATTTTGAATACTTTGTATACAACTTTACATACAACATTATATTCAACTTTGTACACAACTTTGCACACAGCTTTGTATACAGCTTTGTATACAACTTTGTATACAATTTTGTTTACAATTTGGTACACAGTTTGTATACAACTTTGTACACAACTGTGTATACAATTTGGTATTCAACTTTGTATATAATTTTGTTTTAAATTTTGGATACAACTTTGAATACATCTTTGTATACAACTTTGTACACAACATGGCATACAAATTTAAAAACAGCATTGTATACAACTTTGATTACATTTTGGTATACAACTTTGAGTACAGTTTTGTACACTACTTTGATTTCAACTTTGTACACAACTTTGCATGCAACTTTTTATACAACTTTGCATACAACTTTGTATACAACTCTACATACCACTTTGTATACAACTTTGTACATAACTGTGAATACAATATTGTATACAACTTTGCATACAACTTTGTATTATATAACTACAACGTTTAAAACAATTTTCTGAAAAAAACGAAAGTCCCTGACAATGAACAAAAAAATTAATCGAAACGTATGGTATTGAAAAAAAATAAAAATTGGTTATAAACAATAAAAAAATTTTACGTAATGTTAACATTTTTTTCGCATGACTTTAATTGAAATTGTATTTCTTACAACAAATATTTCCGAAGCCAACTAATCCAAATTTCAATCAAAACAGTACTACAAAAAGTAATCAGTACGCAATTTTGACCGTATGACATAATTTCCCGTGTAGCCTGTGTATGTTGCGAATAGAAATTTTGTCATTTTACGGATAACACCCGCGCCACACCTGTGTGGTTACCCGTGCAGTGTGCCACATCCGCGTGACTACCCGTGCTATACCCGTGTGACTAACTGTGTGACACCCGTGTGACGCCCGTGTAGTGCGAATAGTGTCGCTCATATTTGAAACATTTGAGACTTTTTTATATGGTATCATATAACGATTAATTCGTTATCGAAAAAATGTTTCATGATTGTTTGAATGTTTCATGATACAGCAAAATATTTGAAGAGGTTATCATAGAAAATCATATTATTAATCCAAATAATAAAATTTTATCAAACACTTCACGACTACGACTGGATACTTTAAACGTTTTTAGAATATATCAACACTTTACAAATGATAACGGCTATCGCAATATTTAAAATTTTCTACTGCAAACTCATTCATTGTTTGGCGATAGAGACAATAGTTTGGAAATAACTTAAAAAATGATACGTACGATCTTGATACTTAATTTTTTAATCATTTGTGCTTCCTGCTCTTGGTTTACACCGGTGACGTTCAATAATCGAGAACCAGGTGATCAACCAATATATTTTCAATCACAAACCACTTTTCCTACGGCAGAATTGCAATCTCATGGAATAGAATTTTTTTATGAAACTACGGAATACATAATCACACAAATCTATATGGAAACCGAATGGGTAAGTAAATGATTTATGTGAAAATTTGTTAAAAGCAATAAAACTAATTGATTTTGTGAGCTTAGTATGACTTCGCTTCAGTAAGACAACCTGGTGCACCGGCGATTGATTATAGAAGAAGATTTACAGCCAATATAAATAATTGGAGTACAACACAAATGCAAGCAAATTTAATTGTATTTGGTTTTCCCAACGCTACTTCTAATCAAATATCAAATTTAGATAACGTTTCGTCAGACGAAGTCACTTTGTTATATAACGATAAACATTAATCTATATTACGGAATTGTGAAAATGTATTAATAAACATTCAAAATAAATATTGCTATACGGTCTGAAAGACCTATGTACATATTACATTCTTGAGAAAAAGTGTCAATTTTCCTCCCTCTCCCCCTTTTTGACATTTTTCGAAGATTTTGGTCATAACGATTCTAAAGAAACAAAAAAAAAGTGAGTCTGTCTGCCGGCCGTCACAACCAACGAAATCTAGAAAACCGTTGGAATGATTTCAAAATTTTTTATTTCTAAAAATAGCTTTATTTTATGGAAAAGCTGACAGTACGATGTGTTCGATAGCTGTACCGAAAGTATGTCAAGTGTGTCAAAACAAAGCAATTTTCATATTTTTGTGTTCATTTTAAGTGATAATGAGTTTGAAAGTGGAGAAATTTTGATGGTCGGGACTAGTATGTGAGACCAAAAACTAGATTATTGCATTATAAGTTTATCAAAAAAATAATGTCAAGTGTGTCAAAAGAATGAATTTTTACCCTATTTTTGTAAAAAAAGAAAATTAATTGTTTGAATGACATGAAATGTAATTGAACATGAAATTGGACATGGAAATTTTTGATTTTGTAAGAATTTTCGGAATTTTAGAAATAGTTTTATGAACTTCGAATTTTTGAAATATTTTTAGAGTTTTGAAAAAAGTTTCAATTTTTTAATAATTTCTCGAATATTTTTGGAATTTGTAAAAAAGTTTGTATTTATGATTTGGTTAAAATTTTTGCAATATTTTTAGAATTTTTAGTTTTAATCTTTGATTTTGTAATAATTTTTGGTATATTTTTAAGAATTTTGAAAATGAAGAGTTTAAATTTTTGATTCTATTTTAATTTTGTAATATTTTTGGAATTCTGAAAGAAATATTAAAATTTTACTTTGTAATATTTTCTTGAACCGCGAGATTATCTCAATCTTTTGTCAAAGTGTCATCAAAATTGATTAATGAACGATGTCTGTAGGCTCCCAACAAACTTTAAATACAAAGTGAGAAAAGTCAACAGTTGTATGGTGGACTTTGATCAATGTGCCCCAAAAGAAGATCGTTATCTTTTTACACTAATTGAAACCTTTTAATAATTTTCATCATAATCGCTTCATTATTGTAGAATGTATAGTATCAATAGAGGCACTGAACAAAATGCAAAAAATTGTCACAAATTTTTTTTTTGCGAAGTGAAAAAACGGAAGTTGGGATGCAGAACTATTGTGAACCGTACTAAACGCTTGTGTACCATCTTTCAATATCGCTCTAAAACTAATCAACTCCTTGTCAATAAATATTTGCATCTTTTGTGTAACTGTTATCAAAATTAATTCACGAACGAATGTTGTATGCTCCCAACACACATTTTTTTATTAGAGAGTACAAGTAGCACTGTGACTTGCAGGTCTGTTGTGCTTATCCTGGATGTTTTATTAGTCAGTGATCGTCGATACCGTTACTGGTTGTATTATGTAATCCAAGTATAGAATTTTAATGAAATTAATTACCACAATTGGAGTTACTTATGGTAGTGGAAGTGGTAGTCTTCTACGACCGAGTTTGTTGGGTCTGTGTCAAGAAAGTTCAGAACAGTTACAGATGACGTGTTCCATCGTTTACGCGTATGAGTAACAGGACTTACACTTGTCGATATCTTCAAAGTCTTACCTATCGAGGTCATTAAGGCTTACTTTGTCAAGATGGTAGTTTATAGGACCATGTCTAGTAACGCAACACGTTAAAATCCTTAGATACTCTCTTTATAATTCGATTGTTTTTAATGATGAAACAGAAAGGTTACCTAAAAACTTTTTGGAGTGTACTAGTTCTTCTCAGTCACTCTGTAATTTAGCATTTTGTTCCTGTTTCTATGTTTAAATTATGCTTTTTAACAAACTCTTGGCCATTCCGAAGCATGGTTCCGGTTCAATAAACTTTTTATTATCATCTTGCTTAGCTAAAGCGTCCGCGAAAATATTTCCTTGTATCACTGAGTGGCTATAGGTTCCTACACAAGTGTGCCACTGCAGGAAACTTTTTGTAAATTTTAATAGTATTCCCATGCTAGTTTTGAATCCAAACGAGTAGATTTTAGAGCCAAAAGTGCTGCTTGGCTGTCAGAGATATACTATATATTACAATATTTTGACATTTTCTTTCAGCAAATAGAAGAGCGCAACTGCTAATGGTAAATATTGTTGTTGTGGTGCCTAAGTCAACCGTTTAAGCATCATTTGTATACCAGATGCTGGTGTTAGTGGGAGTGACCGTATGTTGCTTTCAATACGATCTCTGACCAATATTTTGACATCAAAGTGGCTGTTCAGATCTGTTGGCACACAATTCGAAACATGTTGTGCACATGCAGTACAGCTTGTAATTCAGCAAGGATTGTTGTCGGGTTAGATTGCCTGGCTTTAACCCTTCTATAAGCTGCAGGCTAGGAGGGCTTAGTATTGTTATAGTGTTTACATGTAGGTGCAACGGCAAAAGATTTAAAAGAATCTTCATTGCTAACATTGGCGTGGTTTTAAATGAACCTGTATACACAAGTCTTTGTATTTTTGTAAACATATTTTGAACATTTATTTTACGCATTTTAGGTCACCAAACAAAAATATTAATATAAAAAAATAATATTTTTTGTAGCCATTTCAATTGTAGCATTGAAGTGAACATTGTGGAAGGTTCCTTGTATATCCATAAATGTACATACAAGTTGCTCCTTGTAGTTTAGGATGATCTCAATTTGTTTCACAAGCAGAGATTTATACGTATCGGATTCTACAGTTCATCTCACTTTATTGGAGGTGAATTTTGTGTTGGATAAATTATTTGCATTACTTTTAGTTGCATGATCTAGAAGACGTATGTATTCGTTGCCATTATCTTCCGTACTCACTTCTATTGAGTCCGAGAAGTGGGTTTGAAGTAATGTTTTTGAGATATCAATACAGCTAGTTGTGTACGCACCATTTGGTTTGCAGATTGAGCCTACAGGGTTTGTGTGATCAGATGACATCAATTTTCGGACACGAGCTAATGCGTCAATTTGCTAACACGAGCAGGCAGACTATCTATCGTATTGCAGAACTCTTTCCTGCTATTCTTTTTTGATTGGCTTTATTATCTTTATTATAATTGGTTAGAGACACTCACGGTACTCTAGCAGTGGCAGACTAGCCAACGGGATAACGGGACAGTTCCCAGTAGATCAGTTGCCTTTGAGGTCGGTGAGGCCAGAACATAATTTTAAACTACAAAAAAAAATACACATAAACATTTTAGTTAATTCTCATACTAAACAAAAGCATATATCTATTATATATATAATACGTATAACACATAACATATTCAACAACATATTAACCTAGGACATTTCACAAAAAGATCAGTGCTCAGTTGTTGTGCGATACGTAAAAGATAAAACTTATGGACGTATAATCGAAGCATTGAATTCTGATTCTATGAAAAATAGCGGTTAGGACATTAATATTGTATTTGCAATTCAAAAGATGGAGCTGCAAACGTGCGAGGACAGTAGAATGAATTCACGTCGTGGTTGACTGCAGACTTGCAAGGACAGATACAAGTATGGTGAATCTAGTCATAACAGATAGCGGTGATACAAATTTAATGATTAGATCAGTTTCAGTGTACACCCGAAAACGTGTATACATTGAACAACAAAAAACTAATAACAGATAGCAACAGTTTGGTACTTAAAGATATAAATCTATTTCTATTGTTGAATTCTTGCGCTGCATTTTTAAGATAGTCTTATACCAACGAATGGATGTTTGAGAAAAAACAAACGATAGACAAGATTTGAACGGCTCAATGTTATAGGTGAGACTAGATGGACTGCCAAGGCATCAGAGCTTAAAAAAATATTTGGTTACTTTGACGATAAAGACAAACATCTTATATGTAGATTTGCTTCTTAGTTTACATACTATAGCCTCTAATGATCATTTATATCCTCCAATCAGGCAAACTGCTTCCTAACTTCTCGTATCTATTAAAATTTAAGATAATTCTAACTGCCAATATTTATTTAAAAAAAAACAGAGAGTGTGCTTAAGACCGCACGGTAGAAGTGAAAACTTCATTGGCAATCGCAATCAATTGATATCGTATTAGTAGTATTTGGATCGTATTAGTAGTATTTGGATCGTATTAATAGAATAAATGAGAAACAAGTAAGAACGATAAACCGCTAACTAAACACACTAACCTCACAATGTAAACCAAATAATTGTCAAAAAAGCACTCATATGCCAATAGCAGGGACTAAAGTACGCGTGGTTGTCACACCCATAGATCAACAAGTTTAAATTTTACAAATCTTCCTTCGGAAAGCTAATCAAATTCATTGGTATTAATGCGCATTGTTGCCGTTTGCAAATCACTATCGGCTAAGAGACACCATTTTTAATTATTTTATTTATCATGATTGCCATCCATGTTTAATCATACATAAGCTATGCTTCTTTGTATAGAGTTTATGCGATTTCCGTCTCGTAATTGTGAGCTTTAAATCGATATAATCGATTTTATCAATTATCAATTTACAAGTATTAAGTCTTCACTTAATTTTAGAAACATGTATTACATACAATTCCAAACCGACAACATATTTAGTGAAGATGATAAAATTCCAATACATATAATTTTGATATACAAGTGTAATTGTTTCAGCCCTCAAGTTATACTATCTTTCTTACGTTATTTTTAATATCATAAATCTTATGTTCAACAAAAAACATTGATCAAAGCAAACTACCGTTTAAACGATAGTTAAATAAAAAGCAAAAATTAAGCGTACACAACAACTTCATAAATTTTCATGATGGTTAAAGTATTAATGCATAAAAGATAAACAGCCATACATACTTTCAATTTTATATATATTCAATATTTTTTTAGCATGATGACTCGAATGCAAATTGCAAAAAACAGTAGCAATATAACTTTAAAAAACTGCGTTATAGATCAATTTTTTAAAATTCTTATAAAGAAATTTTTATTATTTTTATGAATTCATAAATATAAAAAAATAATTTTAATGGTATTTAATATAAATTAAAAAAAAAACAATAAAAAAATATGTACCACACCAGGAGTTGAACTCAGTACCTACAGCACATCAGTCGAGCACGATATTCACAACGCAATTTGAAACGTTAAGAAATGATAGATTGATAAATTGATATATGATAGAAATGCTGACGGATCAGTCTAACTTACTACCTACAGAAAAATCTGTGTGTGGTGCGCCAAAAGAAGTTTTCACTT
The DNA here is from genome assembly GCA_963693315.1 of Diogma glabrata. NCBI lineage: Eukaryota > Metazoa > Arthropoda > Insecta > Diptera > Cylindrotomidae > Diogma > Diogma glabrata. Next base: position 165,332,594 of record OY856187.1, read on the forward strand.
CAAAAATTCAATTCTCTGGTTCTCTCCTCTACAAACGTATAGTAATTTAAATTGCATGACAACTTAAAAGATGGTCATATACACGTTAACTTCTTTGAGGCAACGGTTACGATTTATCTATAAAAAGCTAAAAAGCTAGATTATTTAGTCAACAGGTAAATATACTATTGCATGAAACAAACGGTCAGTAGCAAACGATTCAACGGATAGTTGGAGAAAATCTTCCTGAGGACAGAATACGCAAACAAAAACGAATGGCAGACGAAACTAAAGATGATCACGATTTTAATAATCCAATAGTGAAATATAAGGTGTTCAATATAATTATGGACACAATCGTAAGTTCCATTGAACGTGGGTTTGCAAATCATGCAAAATGATTTGCTGATATTTTGATCTTGGAGCTGAAATTCTGTAAAAACAATTTTGAAACCAACTGTTTAAAAGATCTGAGTAAACTTTTGAATAAATATTGTGCTACAGCTTACTGCACCGACATTGACGGAGGGATTAAAAGACCTTGCGACAAAGTGGACTCGGAGATCTTTGGCTGAGGTGTAATGTGTTATTGTGTGTGTTTATAATTAATTGTCGTATAAGTTTTAAGCAGACATTATTATCAACTCAGGTAGTCTGTGAAAGCACCTTTTCTTAACTCAAAATAATAAAAAATAGATTAAGGAGCTCACTGGCAAAGTATAATTTACAGGGATTGATGTGGCCATTTAAAAGGACATATTATTCAATTTAAAAAATGTAAATATTATAAATCATATATGCGTGGACATCACATACAAGATTGTACAACTGGTCCAGTAATTGTCCATTACTGGTGACTAGTAATGCAATACTGGTTGAGTACTGAAAACCATGACTTGCTAACCTTGCCAAATAAATTAAATACAAAATAATTAAAATAAAATAAAAATGTTTGAGAAAAACAATTTTAAAGTTATGCCAGTCTTACCAATATTTTCATAGTCTTTCAGCCGAAAAGCTATAACTAAACTAAAGGTGAAATTTTTAAAACAGTGTATTTCTAAAATGGCGATTACTCTATGGTGAATTTTAGCCCAGTGACATAGATCGGCCAATTCATTGTTTCAGTACTTGCTCAATAAAAATAGCCAATTAATGTGAACCATTTACGGGCCATTGCCAGGCCGTTTAAAGTAAAGTGTTCCGGCAATACTCTACAAAACGTAGATCGGTCGATTTATGGTTTCAGTAATGGTGCAATAACAATATCCAAGTAGTTTTGTACCATTAATGTGCCAGTGCTTGGCCTTTCAACGGTAACAATAAACGGGCTCTTTTCTGTAAACCATAGATCAGCCAATGAATGATCCTAGTACTAGGTCGATTAACATTAACATAGCCAAGTACTGTTAACCATTAATGGACCAGTGCTTGGCCGTATTTCAGAGTCCGGTCCAAACTCTGTTTGGAATGCTCCCAGGTTAAATAACTATTTAATGGGTTCATGGTTTGAGTTTGTCAATCTGTATATTTAATATGAATTCAAAAACATATTTTGGTTTTTGAAATAAAAAATAATTTATTTCGAAAATCAAAAGTTTCGTTATTTTAGTATTTTTTTTTAATAAGGCCGGTAAAGATATTTTTTGAAGTGAAAACTTCTTTTATTCTCTTCCATTTAATTATATCAGCTTTATTTGTATGTTTTTTCGATAATAATAGTATGTATTATTGTATTGTTTTCTAACATATAGCCTAATGAACTTAACCTATTGTCTGATGAAAATTTTATTCAATTGGTATGATTCCAATTGGTCAAATTGTTTTGATTTCATTAAAATTATTACTTCGGTCTGAAAGACCTAAGTATTACATTCATGAGCTCAAAGTGAAATTCTTACCCCCACTTTTTTTGACATTTCTCGACGTTTTAGGACCTCCTGATTCTAAAAAAGCAAAAAAAAAAAAATGTATGTCTGTCTGTCGGCCGGCCGTCATTACCTACGCTGCAGGGAAAACCACTGGATGGATTTCAAAAATTTTTTTTTCTAAAAATAGGTATACTCAAGGGACAGGTCCGAAAGGATGCTGTGTTCGATAACTGTACCGGAAGTGTGTCAAAAAAATCATTATGTGTGTCAAAACAAGGAAATTTGCATATTTTTGGCTTAAAAAACGTTCATTTTAAGTGATTACGAGTAGGAACATTGAATTTGGAGAAATCTTGATGGTCGGGATTGGTATGTAAGATCAAAAACTAGATTATTGCATTATAAGTTTGTCAAAAAAAAGTTGTCAAGTGTGTCAAAAGAAAGATTTTTATTTATTTTTTTACTTAATTTTTTGGAAAAAAAATATAAAATTAATTGTTTGTTTGAAATGAAGTTTTATTATTATTATTGAGAATTATGGCATTATAAGTTTGTCAAAAAAGTGTTGTCAAGTGTGTCAAAAGAAAGATTTTTATTTTTTTTTCCCAATTTTTTGGAAATAAAATTGTTTGTTTAAAATGAAATTTTATTATTATTATTGAGAATTATGGCTTTATAAGTTTGTCAACAAAATGTTGTCAAGTGTGTCAAAAGATTTTTATTTAGTTTTTTACCCAATTTTTTGGAAAAAAAATAAATTGTTTGTTTGAAATGAAATTTTATTATTATTATTGAGAATTATGGCATTATAAGTTTGTCAAAAAATGTTGTCAAGTGTGTCAAAAGAAAGGTTTTCATTTATTTTTTACCCAATTTTTTTAGAAAAAAATAAAATTAATAGTTCGTATGACATGATATTTTATTATTATTATAGAGAATTATGGCATTATAAGTTTGTCAAAAAATAATGTCAAGTGTGTCAAAAAATGATTTCATTTAATTTTTTAGCCAATATTTTGGGAAAAAAAATGTAGCTGTTTTTATGACGTAAATGTAATTTAAAATGAAATTGGACATGGAAATTTTTGAATTTGTTGTAGTTTTTGAAATATTTTTGGAATTTTGAAAAAGTTTGTATTTTTGATTTTGTAATAATTTTTGCAATATTTTTAGAATTTCGGCAAAAGTTTTAATTTTTGATTTTGTAAGAATTTTTGAAATATTTTTAGAATTTTGAAAAATTTTTAATTTTTGATATTATTATAATTTTTGGAATTTTGAAAAAAGTTTTAATTTTTGATTTTGTAATAATTTTTGCAATATTTTTAGAATTTTGGAAAAGTTTGAATTTTTAAGAATTTTTGGCATATCATCAGAATTTAGAAAAAGTTTAAATATTTGATTTCATTCTAATTTTTAGAATATTTTTGGAATTTTGAAAAAGTTTGATTTTATTTAATTTAACAATATTTTTGGAATTTTGATTACAATTATCCGGCAACGTATTGATGTTTCGTGTTAGTTTTGTAATAAATTTTTAAACAGTGTCTATCTCTGAATACTTGTACTTTAACAAAGAGTAATGTTTGATATTCATCGCTGCCCAAAACTAAAAACCATGTCCTCATAAAAGTTTTGTTGCCGAAAACTATATCAAAATCCTTAACCCAGACCGAAGTCTTGATATCTCAGAGCTTGAGATTTCAGCCCCTCCATATTTTTCAAATTATAATCACAATTGCTTTGATAAGTTTTGTTCAAAAATTAAATTTTAATTTAAATTCTCTTATTTCGTTTAGTAGAACTTGGTTGATTGTATGAGAAGGGCGTTTTTTATCATCAGGGTTTTTTTATTAAGAAATTTGATTTATCAATTAAAACAATAAAGATTTATTGTTTTAATTGAAGAAAATGTTATTATTTTTTATAATACACAATTCTTTTTTATAATAAAATCTTTGTCAGAGAATAAAGTATTGTAATCGATTCGTGAATAATGAATTTTATTCTCTCGCAAATTAAAATTCTCGCTCGTGCCTCGCTCAAATTTTAAACTTTTGCTTGAGAATAAACTACTTCATTATTCACTCATTGATTAAACTACTATTGGCGCACCACACACAGATTTTTCTGTATGTAGTAAGTTAGACTGATCCGTCAGCATTTCTATCATATATCAATTTATCAGTCTATCATTTCTTAACGTTTCACATTGCGTTGTGGATATCGTGCTCGACTGATGTGCTGTAGGTACTGATTTCAACTCCTGGTGTGGTACATATTTTTTTATTGTTTTATTTTTATTTTTATTAAATACCGTTAAAATTATTTTTTTTTATTCATGAATTCATAAAAATAATAAAAATTTCTTTATGAGAATTTTAAAAAATTGATCTATAACGCAGTTTTTTAAAGTTATATTGCTACTGTCTTTTGCAATTTGCATTCGAGTCATCATGCTAAAAAAATATTGAATATATATATAAAACTGAAAGAATGTATGGCTGTTTATCTTTTATGCATTAATACTTTAATCATCATGAAAATTTATGAAGTTGTTGTGTACGCTTAATTTTTGCTTTTTATTTAACTATGGTTTTAAACGGTAGTTTGCTTTGATCAATGTTTTTTGTTGAACATAAGTTTTATGAAATTAAAAATAACGTAAGAAAGTTAGTTCAACCTGAAGGCTGAAACAATTACATTTGTATATCAAAATTATATGTATTGGAATTTTATCATCTTCACTAAATATGTTGTCAGTTTGGAATTGTATGTAATACATGTTTCTAAAATTAAGTGAAGACTTAATACTTGTAAATTGATAATTGATAAAATCGATTATATCGATTTAAAGCTCACAATTACGAGACGGAAATCGCATAAATTCTATACAAAGAAGCATAGCTTATGTATGATTAAACATGGATGGCAATCATAATAAAAAAATGAAAAATGGTGGCACTAAGCCGATAGTGATTTGCAAACGGCAACAATGCGCATTAAGAAGATTTGTAAAATTTAAACTTCTTGATCTAAGGGTGTGACAACCACGCGTATTTTAGTCCCTGCTATTGGCATATGAGTGCTTTTTTGACAATTATTTGGTTTACATTGTGAGGTTAGTGTGTTTAATTAGCGGTTTATCGTTCTTACTTGTTTCTCATTTATTCTATTAATACGATCCAAATACTACTAATACGATCCAAATACTACTAATACGATATCAATTGATTGCGATTGCCAATGAAGTTTTCACTTCTACCGTGCGGTCTTAAGCACACTCTCTATTTTTTTCCCTGGTCGAATGAATTTACCAAGCCGCTACTGTACTCTAGCCAATTATTTCCAATTTTTGCTCTGTCGAACAGCTTACGAACTTTGTTCTTTTTCCTCTCAGAGTTAGCATTCCACCAGAGTACATCTCTGCATCTTTTGGATTGAGTTATTGCAGTTTTAAGGTTGTATGCTTCAGTGATAAATTTTTTGAACATTGCTAGTTGCAAAGTCAAGCTTCAATGTAGAGTTGATTCTCAGAAAGGAATGAAAAGGAAATGAATTTCAGGAATGGGAGAAGAGACGATTGTAAATAAACATATAAAAAAGTGAAAAAACCACATGTTGTGTGGTGGCCCTCCAATCTAAGGTCCAATTTACCTCAAAAGCTAAACAAATTTTTCTCATATTGATTGAAAGCTTTCAACAACGTTTCATGAAAATTGATTTTGTAGCTATAGACTAACGTAGGGATAAAAATTTTAACCAAAATTCACCATTTTGTCCACTCAAGTTAACCTGGATCATCCCATACCAGGTTGTACAACTGGTCCAGTAATGGTCCATTACGCAGCAATGGCTTAGTACTGGCAACCATAATTTTACTGGCGTTAACGCTGGATCATGTCTTCCTAAAAATACAGAGAAAGTGTATTTAAAAATAAATTTAATTTACCATAATTTTAGTGAATCCAGCGTTGACGTCTTTCCGCTGCCTTTATATATATTAAAATTAGCTGTAAGAACTAAAACAGTAATTAATGTTTATATAGGATTCGATAAAATTTTAAATATTATTACCTTAGTTTGTTGATGTTATATTTTGTAATGTCAGTTTGACATTTTTCCTTTAAAATCAGCTCAGTGCGCGTTTTCACCACATTTTTGATTTTGGCGTAGTTGTTCCATTAAGGTTTATTAGTTTATCACTAATTGTTCTGTGGTGAAAATGTGTGGCTCTACTGCAAGTAAAAGTTTTTTTTTGAAATATGTATTTATACAAAACCCCCGATATAGAAGCCTTCTTCATTTTTTAGCACAGTAAAAATCGTGAACTTGTAGCGCCATTTTGAAATTAAAACTCAATATAAAATAAATTCAAAAAAATCGCCATAACGCTCATAACGCCATCTGGAAAAATAAAACTCCATATAAAAAAAATTCAAAAATATTTAATCAAAAACACTAATCCAATGTTTTGCATATGGCAATGTTCATTGTTTATTGCAAATGGCGTGAATGTGTAGGGCTATGATTTATCGGGGGTTTTGATTTATACATCAGTTTTTAGCTTTAGAAGCCTTCTTCTTCGTTGTCATTTGTGCAAGTAACATCGCATTTTTTGTTTGTTGTTCTATTTTGATGTTTTAAATCAGTGTTTCGAACCCAGAAAAATTTGGGTACAGGTTCAGGTTCGGGTTCAATACATTAAAATATGGTGGGTTCGGGTTCGGTTCGGGTTTGGGTTCGGGTTCAAATTTATTACAAAAAAAAACAATTTTTTCGATTTTTTTTTTATGAATTCATTATTTTTTTATGTTACTATGCATACCGTATTTATGTTACACACATAATTATTTTGGAAAAAAAATTTCATTTAATTCTCACTATTTATTCTCTACTGAAACAAATAATAACCAAAATAATTTTGTTTGAAACAAAAAAAAATTTTACGAAATATGAAAGTTCTTACGCAAATTTTCTAAATTTCCTATATTAAAAATTGAACCTGAACCGCGTTTTTGATTGGGTTCGGGTTCGGGTTCAGATAATTAAAAAAAAAATCTTGCTCCGGAGCGGGTTCAGGGTTCGGGTTCGGTTCGGGTTCGAAACCCTGTTTTAAATTAAAATGTTGTAAAGGTGTTAGAAGTAATTTTAGTAATCATTGTAAATTTAATTCGGTCAAAAATAAATTGTTTTATTAATCCAGTGGTGAAGTGTTTTTTGTGCAGTGTGTTGTGTCTACCTCGCTGCCATGATGATGCAAGGGATTGGTGTTGTCTGTATGGCCGCCATGTTAGGCAATACAACATTATTTATAACACTTGCTAATTGTGAGGCGTTTTCGCATTTAACATCGATTATATTTACTAATTGTTAGGCGTGATAATTTGGACACGCATTAACATCGATTATACTTACTAATTGTTTGGCGTGATAATTTGGACACACATTATCATCGATTATACTTACTAATTGTTAGGCTGATAATTTGGACACGCATTTTCATCAATCATACTTACTATTTGTTAGGCGTGATAGTTAAGACACACATTTTCATCGATTATACTTACTATTCGTCAGGCGTGATAATTTGGACACGCATTATCATCGATTATACTTACTATTTGTTAGGTGTGATATTTTGGACGTGCATGCTTTATCATCCCACGCCTTAATTATCTGACAAATACGTTGATAATCCTCTGGCTCTTCATCTGATGTCGTCAACTCATTCTATACAGTCCACTAATCAAGTCAGAGGCGTCATCAACTGGATAATAACTTCGGTCAATAAATAACTGTCATTTATGGGCCAGCGAAAAAACAACAACAATGGCTCATCCATACAAGGTTGTACAGTTGGCCTAGTAACGGACAAATAATGATGACCTGTATTGTAGTAATGGCCAAGTACTGGCAACCATGACTGGGCAATTAACATAATTTTACTGGATGATAACTTCGTACTGTAAATAATTGCCATTTATGGGCCAGAGAAAAAACAATAACAATAGCCCATACAAGGTTGTACAGTTGGCCTAATAACGGACCAATAATGATGACCAGTATTATAGTAATGACCAAGTACTGGCAACCATGACTGGGTCATTAAAAAAAATACAAAATATTTTATATAAATTTAAATGAATTAAATACAAAATAATTTAAAATAAAATAAAAAGGACGAAAAAAAATTCAAAACATTCAATTTGGTTCAGTATTGATCCATTTCTGGTGACCAGTAATGCAACAATGGCAAATTTCATATGCAAATTTAAATAAATTATTTACAAAATAATTCATATAAAATAGAAATGAAAAAAAATTTAAAACCTATACCAACCTTTTCAATATTATCATACTCTTTCAACCGAGAAGCGATAACTAAACTATATGTGAAAATGTGAAATTTTTCAAATTATATATTTCTAAAACATATAATACTTTAGTGAATTTTAACCAAATGACATAGATCGGACGATGTACAATAAATGTAATAAATTTCAAAAGAATAGGTCACCTAAAACTCGAGCAAAATAATAAGCTATGCAATGTGTTTACCTCAGTAACAAAATTCGTTTAACAATTTCAAATTTATTTTAAGATTATTATTACAATATTAATTGATTTTCAATACTTATAAGTTATAACTATGAACATTTTTTTTTAACTGTAATAAAACTAAACTGTATAAGACATCCATGACAGCGGTTATATAGATTATATATGCTCACCATGGCCTCCAGACATCATCTTCATCGATTATCATATTCATTCTTTGCCGAATGATTCTTTTTCTTTTATTTTCCATGATTTTTCGACGCAATTTTATCAAAACATCCCTATTTTGTGTCGGTTTTCCACTCATTTCATAGCTCATGGAACTTATTTTAAATAAATGCTTTCCTCCATCATCCATATCATAATTTTGAGTACATCCAACAAACTTTAAGTTTTCTATTAATTCATGTTTTAATGCTGATAATACATTTTCCTTTTGATTGAAATCAATTAATGCTAAATAATTTATAGTCTCGATTTTACATTGGTGATACCCGTTTTGAAATGATGTTGGTAATTGGCTTAGTTGTATTATTGTTTGCTGCAGAACGTTGAGTGCATCAAGGTTTGAATTCTAAAAAAGAAGCAATATTTATAATATTTTTTCAGAATATGCGGGTTTGACGAATCTATAACTCCAAAGGTTTATTTAGCAACTATCCATCTTTGAAAATAAAATATTTCATATAATTAAAATAGCGCCAAAATAGTCACTTACACTTTCTTTATTTTTTTTCGGTTTAATTATTTTTTTTAACTCATCCATCCAAAATCGAATTCGTTTCTTTTCTGATGCTTCAGAAGAATTTTTATTGTTTTTATTATCAATTTTCACAGCGAATTCTTTTGATTCCTCCATTACATAAATTTTAAAACAATTTATTTTTCAATTTTTTTGATTTTGTTCCAAATATCCACAACCCACGTTAAACGAAGGATGATCTTTACTGTCGGTGAAAAGAAGTTAAGAATTTTATTCGAAAAAATTATTTCCCACGAAACATAATCTTGTGTTTTAATTAGTTTTAGTTTTCTCTGTCTATTGAAAAGAAGAAAACACAAAAATTTCCCCTTTTTCCAAAGGATCCAAAAATAGATTTTAATTATTTCAATTTTCAGTTGACGAACAACATAAAACATGTGTTTTTGTATGTTTTTGTCAAAATCGTTAATTTAAAGTGGATTAGTAATATTAATACATATATGTATAGGAGTGTTTACTTTGTAAATATAACTAAGTACTAACTGGACATTCTTTATGTTTTTTGTTATACAAAGCTAGTATTAATTCTTTAAAATTATAAATTTACGTCTATATGAATGCCCGAAGATGGTATCTTTGGGCATTCAGAGACGTAAGATAATTACATGCCTTGAGGAATTTGTTACCATTGGTTATAAAAATTGTAAGTAAGCTAGTTCGGGAATACCGAAAAATGGAAGGAATTCAAAAGGTAAGATACTCTATTTAAAATTTACACTGAAAGCTAACAGTTCTGTTCGTTGTTTTATGAAACTTTACTCTGGGTTAATTTCAAAAATGTAACCGAACTTAATAAGACCCATATTATATATCCTTAAAATATTGTTTATATATATTTTCATAATATTAAAATTTTTATGTATGTCAGTAGTTCTGGATTAGAGAAAAAGCACATTTGTGAGAAATCGCACGCACTAAAGAAAACTCAATATGTGATAATATTTTAAAAACTGTGAAGGACATTTGAACCATATATTCAATTGAGCAAAATATTTATTAAAGATACAATTTACTATTGAAATTGAAAAAGACAATATGTTAAATTTTTTGGATTTGACCATATCGAAGAATAATAACAATTTTGAGTTTAAAATTTATAGAAAACCTACTACAACTGATATTACAATTAACTCTAGCTCGCACCATCCATATTCTCAAAAAATGTCAGCTTATAATTCATTTGTAAATAGATTACTTACTGTTCCAATGAATCATTTAAATTTCCAAAATGAAGTAAACGCAATTAAATTTATAGCTATTAAAAACGGATTCAACCCAAATATTATCGATAAAATATTAAGTCGAAATTCAAAAAGAATAAACAATCATGGATCTATAAACAGATTGAACACTAATACAGATTTAAAATATATTTCTATAAATTACATCAACGCACTTCCCAACATAATAGTTAATCAATTTAAAAAATACAAATTTAAAATTTCTTTCAAAACAGTTAACAATTTATATAGAAATTTCAAATTCAAAGAAAAATCTAAACTAGAAGATTGTTCTGGCGTATATCAAATAAATTGTGATTCCTGTGATAAATTTTATTTGGCCAAACAGATAGAAAATTTATAAAAAGATTTTTGGAACATTTACCTAGAAGAAAAAACATTCTTAATATAAAATCACTTTTTGCTCAACATCTAATCAACGGAAATCATACATACACAAGTTTTGAAAATAATTTTAAAGTTTTAAATTTTTGTAACAAAGGTTCTCTCATGGATTCTATGGAAGAATTTGAGATATATAAAGCTATTAAGAAGTCACCATTTTTAATTTTTAATGAACAACTTTCATTTAGTTCTAATATTTTATACAACTTAATTATAAATTAATACCATTCTTTATTGTTTTTTGTTCTTACCATATTTTATAGTTTTTTTAAAAAAAAATTTCATTTTGTTTTGGTTTTTTACGTGTAATCTAGTATTGATATTTTTGGAAACAAACTAAAATTTTTCAAAAAAATATTGTCATAAATATAAATTCTTTGACCGATGATGGATATTTTATATCCGAAACGCGTCTGATATTATATTTTAATAAAAAGTTGTCTGAAAAATATTATTTTTGTTAAATTATTAAATTTAATAATGTACTATTTATTTTAACTCTCCTTACTTTAGTCCCCTTAAAACATTTAGACAAGTTTACTTACATTTAACCTTGCGCTATATATGTTTTGGTTCAAAATTTACCACAATTTCTCTATTTGTGAAATTTTTGATTTTTTCGACTCATCCAACAAGTTCGGTCATTCAAGTTCAACAGGTAGGCAATCACAGAAATATTAATAAAAAATTATTCTCTATAAACTTATATTTAACTTTTCTACTTGTTTAGGCGGACTTATATCTGTAGGTGTGTAAAGCATTGAACTATTTAAAAATAACTATTGAAGCCCTGGCCCTGGCAAATCTCTTATTTACACCAATTAAAAGAAACCATCGCTAAAACGGTAGTGAAATTTATCTAACAAAAAAAATAATTTAACACCAAAAAAAATTCACAAACAAAATAAATTATATAAATCAAATCAAAAATTTATGTGAAAAGATAGGTTAAACAAAGCTTACATTATAAATTTGTATAAGATGATCTTCGTTTCCATATATGTAGTCTTTCCAAAAATTCCAGCCAACAACAAGTAATTGTCCCTTTATAAAGTAGTTTATTTTCCATAACTTGATTTGAGTTAGCGAATGAGTAATGACAAACGAAAATTGTTACAAATTTCCATTGGACATCTGATATCACCACAAATCCATATCTAGTATTGTTATATTCACATACAGTAGAGTCGAAATCACACAGTAATCGACTAACACCTTTAAACTTTTGACCTTGCGATTCAATATCAAAGTATCCTTGAATTAGTATCCTTTGTACATATTTGTTTCACGTTGAATTAAATTTATCATGTTACAATAGCGATAACAGGCTAAATTTGTATACGATAACTTACAAATTAGTTCCAATATATTAGTTTTACGCAATTTCTCGTTCACCCTTACGCGAAGAACTTTTGATGAGTTATCTTTACTTTTTTGAACCAAATTTCCAACATCCAATTTACAATCATCATTTACATTATTCAGCCACCATCGTTTTAATAAAATAAAACAAAATGTTAAAAACCATCCTAGCACACACAAACTGATCAAACTACAACGAAAATCTAACACTGTAATAAAAGAAACCACAAATTTCAAACATTTCAATTTTTTTAACAAATTTATTATGCACAAACAATATAAAAATTTTTTTGTTTCTTATAAATTTTAGTATCACAGTCTTAATTATTTGATTTAAATTTACATAATGATCATTTTGATTAATTTGATTTAAAATATATTTGAAATCTTTCAGTTTTTGTTTCTTCAAACTTCTCTACATCATCTGATCAAACAACTTTTCTAAACTCAATAAATTTGAACAGCTGTATTCTGCATGTAATACCCAAACAGTATCATTAATTAGTATTGAGAGCAATGAACTAAAATTAAACGTTAAAATTTCATTGACTAACATACGTATAGCATTAGCATACATAAAAACGTTTATATCCTTTCTTTCTATAAAAAAGCCTGAGTTAAAGCAAATTGGCCAATTATTAAGAAATTGCTTTGTTTAAATTAATTTAATTAAAATATATGAATATTCCTACTTTTACAAAAATTTTCGAAATAGTCAATCGTTACAGGTGGCAGGTAAACTACACCAAGTCACATTTTTAAAATTTTACAGGAAAGCCAAAAAACTGTTTGAAAATCACAAACCTTGCTATATCTCTATTAACTGCTTCCCATACCCCGAGAATTTTTTTTACTTTGTATTTTTTTTTTAATTTCCATGATTAAATAATTAAATTACGTCATATTATTTAACGGTTATTTGTTAAAAAGGACTTGGTGTGCTTTACCTCACAATGATGGATCCTAGTATTCCCAAGTCCCTTGAAACATACAGCAACAAGTCCAAGACAATTGTACATAAAAGGTGTTTCCAAAAATAATGTTAAAGGCTTTTTTATAAACTTTACTTCATGATATATAGCTGCATTTCATGAAACCGTGTGATCCGGATCCGCTTAAATTTTACATGCAAACTGAGATCCAAAAACAAAGTTGGATCTGATTTTGTATATAAAACTTTAGCAGATCCGGATCACACGGTTTCATGAAATGCAGCTATTATTAACAATGTAAGTTTAACGTTAAAAAACGTTTAAAATTGTTTACATTTTTTAAGAAACTAAAAGAAAGACGTTAAAACCTAAAGACACATTGACTAAGTGGACTTGGTGTTATTTACCTCTAAATACATTGTTGTCGTCTACAACACTATTTAGTCATAAACAGAACTATGTACACTTGATGTTCTTTACTTAAACATTTGGACTTGGTGTCAAAACTTGTTCACTTGACGTTCTTTACCTGTAAGGGCTTTAGACTTGGTGTCATTTACAATTGTTCTATCTCGAAAACTACACTAGTTAGGACTCAGTGTTATTAACCTCTCGGTAGAGAACAAAATCCTGATTCAAACAGTATAAAAAAACGTATTTTGAAAAAAAAAATGTGACTTGGTATAGTTTACCTCCCACCTACAGATATGTACCTGCGGATGTTGATGAAAATAGTCCAAGAAAAAAAAATTGCAAGGCTCGGCATAATAAAATCATCACAACTTTGTATTTCTACTTTATTATTTTACAATTTTATTATTTTTATTGTTATTTGGTTGACGAATCAAGTAAAAAGGGAAAGAATTTTTAAGATATACACCCAACAACCACCACGTGCGTTATGGAATTGCCATGGTTATGCGCTCATTGTGCTGCCACTCGTACCGTCACTAACGTCATGCATTTACCACCGCAAGCTGGCACGCCGTACCGTCACAATGCGGACATGATGCTGCATGCCGTGGAAAAAAAATTTGCAAGATGGTAGCCCACAATATGCCTTCAAAATGCTGTAATTTTGAATGTAGTGGTTTGAACTAAAAATATTAAAATGACGTCATTTTTTAGATCATTTTTCCTTTTGTTTTCTTTCGTGGCCAACATATTTTTTCATTCAGAATTCCATGACCAGTTCCATGACCAGTTGACCCCAGTTTCGACATCCTATATCACGAAGGTCTTGGATGATGTCATCACGCCAGCGTTGTCTAGGTCTTCCTCTTCGACGAACACCAGCTGGTTGTTGTTGGGACGCTTTTTTATCATTCTTTCTAATGGAGCCCTTTCTACATGACCAAACCATCTGATCCGGTTAGATTTAATGAATCCGATTACATCGCAACCTCCAAGAAGCTGTCTGATTTCGTGATTCATTCGGATTCTATAATGATTTTCAGCAACTTTACATGGACCATAAATTGTTCGTATGACCTTCCTCTCGAATGTTGATAAAATTCTACAATCGGAGGAAGTCAGTGTCCAGCTTTCACTTCCAAATGTAAGCACAGGTCGAAGTAATGCTTTGTAAAGTGTGAGTTTACACGACCGCGAAAGATGTTTTGATCGCAGAAGTTTTGAGTATGCGTAGAAAACTCTGTATGCGGCAGAGACACGGGCTTTGATATCTGCCTGCATGTCATTTGACGATGTTATTACAGACCCGAGGTATTTGAAGTTTACCACGCGTTCCACTTCGTAGTCGCCAGTATCCAGATTTCCGGGAGGTATGTTCTTAGATGTTGTTAACACTTTAGTTTTGCCGGTGTTGATGCATAATCCAAGTCGTTTAGCATTTCTTTCAAGCTGAGAGAGACTATCTTTAATATCGCTCGTTCTACGTCCGAGAAGTACAATATCATCTGCGTAGCCAAGAACTTGACTAGATTTATTATATATGCAGTTTTGCGTCTCAATTCGGCTTTTTCTTATCGCGTACTTCAGCGCCAAATTAAACAGTACAGGCGCGAGTGCATCACCTTGTCGAACACCTGATGTTATATCGAAATGATCAGAAACTGACCCTTCGATTACTATTCTACAACTTGATCCCGATGTTGTGAGTTTGCACAGAGAAACAAGTTTCTCTGGGATACCAAGGCATATGAGTGCGGACCAGAGATTGTTGCGGATGATACTATCATATGCTTGCCTGAAATCAACGTAGAGCTGGTGAATGCTGATGTTGTACTCCCAACATTTTTCCAGAATCATCCTTAATGTAAAACATTGATCTGTGGTTGAGCGGTTGGGAAGAAAACCACACTGATAGTCACCGATGATAGATTCGGCGAACGGGATGAGTCGAGCAAGCACGACATTAGCTAGTATTTTATATGAAGTGTTCAGCAGTGCGATGCCACGATAATTCGCACACTTTAGACGGTCACCTTTCTTATGTAGCGGAACAATGAGAGCTGTTTTCCATTCAGCAGGTAGTTCTTCTTGGTCCCAGATTGCAAGAATCAGATCGTATATACGTGAGACCAGATCTGCTCCTCCATTTTTCAAAAGTTCTGCGGAAATTCCATCGAAACCTGGTGATTTGCCATTTTTCAGTTTTTTAATTGCAGCTTCCACTTCCTCTATTGCTGGGTAAGGGACGAAAATCTCCTCAGTTGATGGAGGAATTGCTCGAACTTCATTCGTCCTATTCAATAGGTCTTGAAAGTGGGATCGCCACACTGCCAGCACATCATGTTCACTTGTTGTAAGTTCATTATTTTTATTTTTGATGGCTGTAGATCTTAGGTGGAAATCTTTTGTCTGATTCCGTGCATTGGCAAAGCACTCTTTTGAATTTCCGTTGGCCACATGTTGGTTGATGTCTTCAATGCAGCTCTTCATATGTTCGCGTTTCTTTTTACGTAGAAGTTTTGCTGAGGCTTTCCTGCATAGATAATCAGCTTGGGAGCTTCGGGTGTTCTTTGTTAACCATTTTTATCGCAGTTTTTGTTTATGTTCAACGGATTGGCGGCACTCGTCGTCGAACCATTCGTTGTGTGATTTCGGTGGCCGCTTTCCGATTGTAGTTTGTGCTACGGCTATAATGGTTGATTGAAGCGTTTGCCATTCTTCTTGTATGTTTAATGGCATCTCAGAAGAGATGTCATGCTCTTCTATGTTTTGTGTTATTATTTCCTGATATCTGTTCAGCGTTTCCGGATGTTTAAATGCATCGACGTTCCAGCGCACGGTCTTTTTTGCTTGTCTATTAAATGTAGATGATAATTTGCACTTGTACTTAAAGATGACGAGCATATGATCAGTGTCCATATCAGCACTTCTGTATGATCAAACGTCAGTTACACTTGTGGAGTGTCTCTTAGAGATCATGATGTGATCGATTTGATTTTCCGTTCTTCCGTCATTCGATTTCCACGTTGCCTTGTGAATTCTCTTGTGAGCAAAGAAAGTGCTGGAAATTACTAGATCATACATCATAGCCAGCTCGGCTGCGCGAAAACCATTATTGTTGCTGGTATGATGCAAGCTGTTAGGGCCGATATGTGTTTTAAGTTTTGCAATCCTACCAATTTGAGCATTAAAGTCACCTACCCCGATTTTTATATCGTGCCGCGGGATTTGATTGATGACTTCTTCGAGTTCTAGGAAGAATAGGTCTTTAATATCATCTGCTTTATCTTCAGTAGGTGCATGAACATTGACGATCGTTACATTGAATTTTTGCGTGCGGATTCTCAGTGTGCATAACCGCATATTAATTGGGCAGAAGTCTATAACATGCTGATTCACGCGACGGTGTATAGGAAAGTCAACTCCAAATTCTCCTCCGTTTTGATGACCGCAATAATAAAGAGTGTATCCTATCGCTGTTTCATGGATTCCACTACCTGGCCATCTTAGTTCTTGTAATGCCACTATATCTAGTGTGTAGCTCTCGACTTGTTGTGTGAGTTTTAGGAGATCTCCTGGTCTTCTAAGGATTAGCACGTTCCAGGTTCCCATTTTTAAATCGTAGTCCGGGTACAGTTTCCGAGGTCGTTCCAATAATGAATCCGAGATATTCCGAGGCCTGTGCACAGAATTCATGACAATAATTTTTTTTACGGAAATGGGGTGTTAGCCCTTCGCCCAACCCTAATTTTCGGTTCGTTCTGCATCTTACGGTCTCCAGAAACAACCTTTTTACACGTTTATATAGCAAGCCGCTTGATCCAAGTCAGACGCCCGCTGCAAGCCGCCCCTAACATGGAGAACAGACGCTTTCTACACAGTTATATGGCGAGCCGCTTGATCCAAGACAGACGCCCGCTCCAAGCCGCCCCTAACATGGAGAACAGACGCTTGACTTGCATTGGTTTTATGGCGCCAATGACTCGCCATGGTGCAGAATCATTGAGTATAAGCAGTATTTACTCTGCCCCTCTCAACTACACCAACCTAATTCTGTTGGCGTTACCCAGGTAGCACGGCGTGGACGTAGAATTTCGGATTTTCGCTACCCAGAATCTGCAGAATTTATAAATGTAAATGTAAATGTCACGTTATCTAATTCGCATGGTGCCACAAAATAATGAGCATAATGCGTACATTTTGCTAACATTGTACCGCAGATTGTGCTAACATTGTGCCGCCACAGAGTTTGTTGAGATTTTTGGTAACGTGTATTTACGTCAAACCTTTAGATAGTTATTAGTTTGTAATTTTTTTAAAATTATTTATTGGTTTGTTATTATTTATTAAAAAAACTTGAGAGTAAAATGTACAAAGATACAGTCCATACAAAAATTATGATTTGGAAAATCAAAAAAATATATTCTATGTAAATGGCAATTTAAATTGCCAACTTGTTAATTAAGGGCCAATGCAGTTTAGTCGAAAAATCTTGCGTAAGGGGCGATCCAATTCAACTTCCTTCATGGACACCATTCCTGAAATGAGTAAAATTTAATCCCCAACGATAATACCGAAACTGTAAAAACATTAGGGTTGCAATGGAACCATACTAAAGATAGCATTTCTATACGGTTAAAACAGATCGTAAACAGATCTCAAAAAAGCAAACGCAAATAATTGTGACTGGTTTATTCTATCTGTGACAATAGAATAAACCAGTCACAATTATTTTCAAAATAAATCTTCAAAAACTCTGGCTTACAAAATTAAGTTGGAATGATCCGTATCCTGCAGGAATTGATAAGGAATAGAAGAAAATACAGCAATATATCTCAGACTTAAGATGCATAGAAGTTCCACGATATCTGCATACATCCAATACAACTAAAGAAATAGAATTCCATGGATTTTTAGTCGCATCAGATTCAGCTTTCAAACACCACGTGCCGTTGGCTTTTTTTTACAATTTTTATACGGAAGTTGTTTGATCAAAGCAAGCAGTATCGTTGTTTCAAGTAGTTTTTTATAGTATTTTATACAGAATTTGATTACTGAACGATTTTCTTTTCACCAAAAACACTATTTTAAAATTTGACTTATTGATTCAAATCGCACAATATAATCAGCTATTTGCGATCGAACTTTGATAACAATTGGAGACAAAATTGGCATACATATGCTTGCGAGTTCAAGCTAGTTTTGAGAATCGGGAGTCAACCGTCGTCAACGACCATACCATGTTAGAATCACCGGTTCTCGTCTGATCACCGAAGTTGAGTAACATTGGGCGTGGTTAGTACTTAGATGGGTGACCGCTTAGGAACACCACGTGCCGTTGGCCTTTTTTACAAGTTTTTACAGAGTTTGCTTGATCATAGCAATCAGAATCTTTGTTTCAAGTAGTTTTTCATCGTATTTTATACAAAACTAGCAGACCCGGTGAACTTCGTACCACCTATAATTTATTTGTAGAAAACTTTTGATCAGCGATTGTCAATCCTAATCGACATTCTACCTCAAATTCATTCAGATTAATAATAGTGGCTGCATAGTTTGGTTGGAATTTTATTTGGCTATTAAACAGGGTTATTACGTTTTAAAAGTTTCAAAGTAGGATACACTGCCCCTAGGGTATCAAAACTAAAAAACTCGTTGGCTTTGTGCCACTTCATTTTTCAGTTAAAATAATTTAAAATTTTTTTTTAAACAATTAGTTTTCTATTTGGTGTTAGTATGAATGTATATACCTTATTTCTGTAATACTAATTTGCTTATTTATAATGATGGCGTACAAATTCGAATTGATGTTATCGGCCTCCAATTCAGTAACACTCGAAAAACTTAAATTTAAAATGATGAAGTTTCAATTTAGAAATTAATTTGAACATGAAAATTAAAATATGGTTCGACATCGCCGCTGTGACTAAGTTGTGTAAGACATACGGAATTTGAACGGGTGTCGCTGATGAGTGTGAGTTCGAATCCTGGCACGAAATACAAAAAAAATTTCTAACGGAATTTTAGAGAAAATGACAAATTATTTCGAATTGCAAAATTCAAGTAATTTCTAATATGTACTTAGGCTGTATTCGAAACCAAAACTTATTTGAAACTTATTTGAAACTTGTTTGTGGAGACTTACTTATTCAGATAAGTAACCTAAGAAGGTGACTTATTTTCTATCTCTTTCTTACATAAAAATTTAATTTGGTTTGTAATGTCAAAAATTTTCTCGTTGATTTATGTAATGTTTTTATTTTATAAACGATAAAACGGTTTTATAAGACGTATAAGTAAGTCTCCACAAATAAGTTTCAAATAAGTTTTGGTTTCGAATACAACCTCAAAAACCCCTACAACTTAAATTTAAAGTTTTTAAGAAATCAGAAATAAAGCTAAACATATCATCTGCTGATTCATTGGAACTATCATAAAAATCAATAAGCTTAAGTTGTAAGCCAGTTACTCATAAACAATACTGTTGTATATATTTACATTATCCTTTAAAATCGAAATAGCTTTCTGTGTAAGATATTGTATTACAGTTTGCTTAAAGTAGGACATTTTTATAGCAAAGTAGGACGAAGTACATTCTTGCTCCACAGTAGGACTGTCCTACTGAAAGTAGGACACGTGGCCACCCTACTATTAAACGAAACTATTATTTATTATTATATACATTTATTATTAAACAGGAATACAATTTTTTTTAATATTATCTTAATGCGGTATGCTGAACAATATTTTTTGCTAATTCCTGAGCGGAATACACGAACAAACTTGAAGGTTTTCTAACCTTCAAACACGCAACATATAATTGATTATGCGAAAAGCACGGGGTTTCTAGATCCAGCTCACAAATTCACATTGTTTGACTTTGTTACTTATTAATAGTCATTACAAATACCAATCGAATTGGGAAGTATAAACATATAAATAGGATGCCAGTCTAAAGGGATCATTGGCAAAATTACAATTAAAATATCAATTTCACCTAGAAACTTGCCATTTAAAATGGTATTGAAATTTCTAAGCAAAATAATTGGTGACCCAATCTTCAATCGAAAATTATGTGGTGGCATTCTAGTTAAATCCTATGAATTCAAGAGTTTAACAGGATAGATGAACATTCCTCAGCATTGACAACAGAGTCAATCGGTTTGAATGATATTTCATTGCCAGGCAATAACTGCTGTATTTTAAAATTGATTGCGTTGGCATCTATAGTTTTTGCGGCCCAAATAGCTCGCTCACGTAGCCACGCATGATTAATGTAATTAGCTTGTAAATTTGGAAATATATACTTTCAAAAATTTAAAACTTTTACAAATCATGCTGCAATATATTAGCATATATACCAAGTTTCGTCAAAATGCATTATCGGAAACTGATAATTGAAGTTTCAAATAAACAGATCCTCAAGAGGCTCTTACGTCATTTTCCAATAACGCCCAGAAAGTAATCAGTTTTTTGTCCTTCCAATCTCCATTCAATTCGATTATCAGGTACAAATGTTATAGATCTTTAAAAAAACGGAGTACTGGAGACCCCATGCCCCTCCAACCCTTTGTCCAATGTATTCAAAAGCTTATAAAATCGTTTTTAAATCTTTTGTTTTAACTTACATCAACGTTTTATGAAAATCGATTTATAACTGTAGACTATAGTAGGGATAAATCCTTTAAAAAAATTAAAAAAAAAACTTTTTAACCGGAAGTGACACATCCAAAGTGGGTACGCAGAAATATCGGAATCAGTACTAAAACCTTATATATCAAGTATCAATAAGATTGAAAGCCAGGATTAGAAGTTATTGAAGTGTGTTCGGGAGATTCAGGTGTTCGGGAGATCCCCCGACATTTTGTTCAATTTTATCCAATTATAGATATGAACCATTCTTAGATCAACTTTATTGCACACACACTTTTTCATACAAATCAATCAAGCCGTTTAGGAGGAGTTCGGTCACAAACAACCGGACACTGGAAATATATATATAAAGATTTGATTATATGTGTTATTATGGTTTTCCATATTATTCACTGTTTGTGTGCTTTTGTCACTTTTGAATTAAAATGCAAAGTTTAAAAATATACTTTTTACTGTTTATTTTTAATTTTTAATTTATTAATAATAATATAAACTTCCTTATAGTAACAATTTGAATTTGATTTTTTATTTTATTGAATATCGATTTTGACTTACGTCATCCTCAGTTCTTAAATTATTTTTACAATTTTTGCTTAAACTATTACTTATATACTATTTCAACTGCTATTTTTTATTATTATGTCATATATTTTGTTAGTTTTAGTGTTGATTTTATCATTTAAAATGTTGTTATTGTTTTTATGTTTATATATTTCTATTTCTTCCAATCTATCTAGATGTTGTCCTTTTCTTTTTTTATGTAATATGGTTAAATTTGTGTTCATATTGGTGTATTTGTGTTTTTCTATTTTTAAATGTTGAGCATATCTGGATTTTGGATCGCTCTTGTTAATTTCAATGGTGTGTTCAATAAATCTTTTTGTGAAGGGCTGCCCCGTTTGGCCCATATAAAACTTACTGCAGTCATCACAGGTAATTTTATAAACACCTGTGTCTAAGGTTTGGGTTGTTTTAGTTTTTAGGTAATTTTCTATTTTATTTTTGTTTTTGTAAGCTGCAATATATCCATATTTTTTTAAAGTTTTTGCATTCTTTTGAATGTTGTTTTATTGTATGTTACGCCTACGTATTTTTTGCCTGCTAATTTTTCTTCATTCTTCAATGTTGTTAGGGTTTGCAAATTTCTTGTTTTCATATTTTCTATTTAATGTGTCAATTATTTCGTTTTTATATCCGTTTTTACTGGCTATGTATTTTATGTTGTTTAATTCGTCTTGATAATTTTCTGCATTCATTGGTATATTCAATCTTTTGATCATGTGGTTGTATGCAGCTAGTTTATGTTGGTATGGATGATGTGATTTAATATTTATTGTTTGATCCGTTTGGGTTGGTTTTCGAATATTTTGAATGTGTGTTTTGAATCTACATTTTTGATTGATAAATCCAAAAAATTTGTTGTGTTATTTTCTTCATTTTCTAACGTGAATTTAATGAAAGGTTCTATGCTGTTTATGTATTGGTGTAATAGATTAAGGCTATCTATTCGTTCCTTTGAATAATAAAATTATATCATCAACGTAGCGATACCAATAAATAATTTTTTCTTTGTGTGGATTTATGTTATTATGTATATATTTTGTTTCAAAATCATTGAGATACATTTCGGCTAAAGTTCCAGATAGTGGGCTCCCCATAGGTAATCCTTTGTTTGTTGATTATACTCATTGTTATGTGTGAAATAGTTTTGTTTTGTTATTTCAGTTATTATATTTATTATTTCTTGTGTATCTGTTGGGTTTAAACCAGTGTTTCGAACCCAGAAAAATTTGGGTGCAGGTTCAGGTGGGGGTTCAATACATTAAAATTTAGTGGGTTCGGTACGGGTTTGGGTTCGGGTTCAAATTTGTTACAAAAAAAAACAATTTTTTCGAATTTTTTTATGAAGTCATTATTTTTTAATTGAGAATTTTTGAGAACAGTTAAACTCAAGTAAATAAAGAAGTAATTCAATGAATTATTTGTGATATTACATCACTCCGATGGAAATAATCCCATCATGAATAATAAGACTGAATCTAACAAAATATGGTGTGCAATTTATGAAATTTTTTTGCTATCCACAAAATTGTCGATCGATCTAGTTTCGAACCGATAAGAACTTTTTATTACACTTTAAAAAAGTATATCATTCTCATCAGGGCTAGCCGACTAGATACACTACCAAAAAAATTTTTCGCTATATAAACCTAAAATAGGTCACTTCTCTAGCGAAGTATAAGACACCAAAAAACTTTCATAAACATATGATATTAGATTCAGGTTTAGTCAATTTGTTTCTCTAATTGATCACTATTGTTGTTATACTCTAACCAAGTTAGAATTGGATAACAAACTAGTATCGGTAAGAAGAAGATGACCATCTTCAATTGTGTCTATCGACACATTATCTACAATTAATTCAATGAATTATTTGTGATATTACATCACTCCGATGGAAATAATCCCATCATGAATAATAAGACTGAATCTAACAAAATATGGTGTGCAATTTATGAAATTTTTTTGCTATCCACAAAATTGTCGATCGATCTAGTTTCGAACCGATAAGAACTTTTTATTACACTTTAAAAAAGTATATCATTCTCATCAGGGCTAGCCGACTAGATACACTACCAAAAAAATTTTTCGCTATATAAACCTAAAATAGGTCACTTCTCTAGCGAAGTATAAGACACCAAAAAACTTTCATAAACATATGATATTAGATTCAGGTTTAGTCAATTTGTTTCTCTAATTGATCACTATTGTTGTTATACTCTAACCAAGTTAGAATTGGATAACAAACTAGTATCGGTAAGAAGAAGATGACCATCTTCACTTGTGTCTATCGACACATTATCTACAATTAATTCAATGAATTATTTGTGATATTACATCACTCCGATGGAAATAATCCCATCATGAATAATAAGACTGAATCTAACAAAATATGGTGTGCAATTTATGAAATTTTTTTGCTATCCACAAAATTGTCGATCGATCTAGTTTCGAACCGATAAGAACTTTTTATTACACTTTAAAAAAGTATATCATTCTCATCAGGGCTAGCCGACTAGATACACTACCAAAAAAATTTTTCGCTATATAAACCTAAAATAGGTCACTTCTCTAGCGAAGTATAAGACACCAAAAAACTTTCACAAACATATGATATTAGATTCAGGTTTAGTCAATTTGTTTCTCTAATTGATCACTATTGTTGTTATACTCTAACCAAGTTAGAATTGGATAGCAAACTAGTATCGGTAAGAAGAAGATGACCATCTTCATACTAGTTTGTTTGTTATCCAATTCTAACTTGGTTAGAGTATAACAACAATAGTGATCAATTAGAGAAACAAATTGACTAAACCTGAATCTAATATCATATGTTTATGAAAGTTTTTTGGTGTCTTATACTTCGCTAGAGAAGTGACCTATTTTAGGTTTATATAGCGAAAAATTTTTTTGGTAGTGTATCTAGTCGGCTAGCCCTGATGAGAATGATATACTTTTTTAAAGTGTAATAAAAAGTTCTTATCGGTTCGAAACTAGATCGATCGACAATTTTGTGGATAGCAAAAAAATTTCATAAATTGCACACCATATTTTGTTAGATTCAGTCTTATTATTCATGATGGGATTATTTCCATCGGAGTGATGTAATATCACAAATAATTCATTGAATTAATTGTAGATAATGTGTCGATAGACACAAGTGAAGATGGTCATCTTCTTCTTACCGATACTAGTTTGTTATCCAATTCTAACTTGGTTAGAGTATAACAACAATAGTGATCAATTAGAGAAACAAATTGACTAAACCTGAATCTAATATCATATGTTTATGAAAGTTTTTTGGTGTCTTATACTTCGCTAGAGAAGTGACCTATTTTAGGTTTATATAGCGAAAAATTTTTTTGGTAGTGTATCTAGTCGGCTAGCCCTGATGAGAATGATATACTTTTTTAAAGTGTAATAAAAAGTTCTTATCGGTTCGAAACTAGATCGATCGACAATTTTGTGGATAGCAAAAAAATTTCATAAATTGCACACCATATTTTGTTAGATTCAGTCTTATTATTCATGATGGGATTATTTCCATCGGAGTGATGTAATATCACAAATAATTCATTGAATTAATTGTAGATAATGTGTCGATAGACACAAGTGAAGATGGTCATCTTCTTCTTACCGATACTAGTTTGTTATCCAATTCTAACTTGGTTAGAGTATAACAACAATAGTGATCAATTAGAGAAACAAATTGACTAAACCTGAATCTAATATCATATGTTTATGAAAGTTTTTTGGTGTCTTATACTTCGCTAGAGAAGTGACCTATTTTAGGTTTATATAGCGAAAAATTTTTTTGGTAGTGTATCTAGTCGGCTAGCCCTGATGAGAATGATATACTTTTTTAAAGTGTAATAAAAAGTTCTTATCGGTTCGAAACTAGATCGATCGACAATTTTGTGGATAGCAAAAAAATTTCATAAATTGCACACCATATTTTGTTAGATTCAGTCTTATTATTCATGATGGGATTATTTCCATCGGAGTGATGTAATATCACAAATAATTCATTGAATTAATTGTAGATAATGTGTCGATAGACACAAGTGAAGATGGTCATCTTCTTCTTACCGATACTAGTTTGTTATCCAATTCTAACTTGGTTAGAGTATAACAACAATAGTGATCAATTAGAGAAACAAATTGACTAAACCTGAATCTAATATCATATGTTTATGAAAGTTTTTTGGTGTCTTATACTTCGCTAGAGAAGTGACCTATTTTAGGTTTATATAGCGAAAAATTTTTTTGGTAGTGTATCTAGTCGGCTAGCCCTGATGAGAATGATATACTTTTTTAAAGTGTAATAAAAAGTTCTTATCGGTTCGAAACTAGATCGATCGACAATTTTGTGGATAGCAAAAAAATTTCATAAATTGCACACCATATTTTGTTAGATTCAGTCTTATTATTCATGATGGGATTATTTCCATCGGAGTGATGTAATATCACAAATAATTCATTGAATTAATTGTAGATAATGTGTCGATAGACACAAGTGAAGATGGTCATCTTCTTCTTACCGATACTAGTTTGTTATCCAATTCTAACTTGGTTAGAGTATAACAACAATAGTGATCAATTAGAGAAACAAATTGACTAAACCTGAATCTAATATCATATGTTTATGAAAGTTTTTTGGTGTCTTATACTTCGCTAGAGAAGTGACCTATTTTAGGTTTATATAGCGAAAAATTTTTTTGGTAGTGTATCTAGTCGGCTAGCCCTGATGAGAATGATATACTTTTTTAAAGTGTAATAAAAAGTTCTTATCGGTTCGAAACTAGATCGATCGACAATTTTGTGGATAGCAAAAAAATTTCATAAATTGCACACCATATTTTGTTAGATTCAGTCTTATTATTCATGATGGGATTATTTCCATCGGAGTGATGTAATATCACAAATAATTCATTGAATTAATTGTAGATAATGTGTCGATAGACACAAGTGAAGATGGTCATCTTCTTCTTACCGATACTAGTTTGTTATCCAATTCTAACTTGGTTAGAGTATAACAACAATAGTTATCAATTAGAGAAACAAATTGACTAAACCTGAATCTAATATCATATGTTTATGAAAGTTTTTTGGTGTCTTATACTTCGCTAGAGAAGTGACCTATTTTAGGTTTATATAGCGAAAAATTTTTTTGGTAGTGTATCTAGTCGGCTAGCCCTGATGAGAATGATATACTTTTTTAAAGTGTAATAAAAAGTTCTTATCGGTTCGAAACTAGATCGATCGACAATTTTGTGGATAGCAAAAAAATTTCATAAATTGCACACCATATTTTGTTAGATTCAGTCTTATTAAATAAAGAAGTAATTGGAATTTTTTCAATTCAAAGGTATGGTTTGAAGTTTCTCAAAAAAGAACTCAAATTCACATTTTTCGTGTTTCAGATGAATTCGAACCTTCCTCGTCAGTGCCTGGCTCGAATCCTTGGGCAGACACGCTATCGATTACGCCGTTGAGGCGATGACAATTTCAAAGTTGAAACTTCTACATCAATTATTTATTTTTGCTTAAGTTGAATTTTTCCACTGTCATTAGACTCCATATTATGGAAATGTTTTTACATTATATGGGATTTTTTTATTTTTATTGTTGTCCTTTAGATGTGCATTTTTTATGCACCTCTAAAGGATCGCACATCCAGAACGCCCGAAAAGAAACGTGCTGTTACTAGAACGTGATCAATTTGATTTCGAGTGTTTCCATTCGGTGAGACCCAAGTCTGCTTATGAATCGATCGATGCGGAAAGAACATACTGGCAATTCTCAAATTATTTGATAATGCAAACTCAGTCATTCTCTCACCATTATCATTTGAATTCAAATGCAAGCTGTTGGGACCCACCACATTTCCATTAGAGATATCTCTTCCAACCTGTCCTTTAAAGTCACCATAATGAAGTCGCGTGTTGGTGTTTGTTTCATAACCTCTTCCAGTGCTATATAGAAATTATCCTTCTCGTCGACGGTTTTAGCTTCAGTAGGTGCATGCACGGCAATAAGAAAAATATTGTTATATGTACCACGTACACGTAGGTAGCAGATCCTCTCACTGACCGGGATGAATTTCATCACGGCTTCTTGAATGCGTGCACCAACAAGAAAGCCAGTTCCAAATTCTCTTCGAGAAGGATGACCACTACAGTATAGAGAGTGACTATCCAAATCTTGTTTTCCGATTATCAGTTGTCTAATTTCTTGTAGAGCAATAATATCCTTCCTATACCTCTCAGCCTCTGTTTCTAGACTAGATATAAACGATCATAGTTTTCTATATTGGGATGTATCCAACGAATATTCATATCTACAGCCTTTCCAAATACAGTCCAATTTGTTTTTTCGAAATTCCATCTCGATTTAGGCAAGGATTGAAACATAGGAATTTGAATACCGACACTTAAACTGACTATTCGGTGTTGACTCCTTGGGAACTTATTTTCAACAATTCTGACGACTGGTAAAGCTGAAATGGAATCATCTGTTGAAACAAAACAGAGATCTGGATTGATGCCACTATTCCAGCGACCAGAATGGAACGTTGGTTCATCTATTGCAACAAATATTAGATGTATTTCATTTGTAACCATCCAGTTCACAAGTAATTCGCCATTTTCATCATCATCGTCATATCTCCACAGACTATGGTGACTGTTAAAATCTCCCATGTAAACTGTTGGATGAGAAAATGTTGGTAGTATGAAATTAGGTTGCCAAAAAGTCCTCGGAGGTTTAAACACAATTAAAATTGTAGTATTAGTTATCTTTACTACTAATATAGCGATATTATTTTCAAAACTTTTAAGTACCACCGAGCATTCGTCGCTTAATGCACTTCTGACATAAGTTGCAATTCCATGGTGTGGATGATGAATTGCATCAATGCAAGTAAAGATCTCTACTATACCACATCTTCCAAAATGATCCATATCTCTAATGTGAGTCTCTTGTAAAAGTAGGACATCACATTTCTTTTGATTCATCAGTCTTGATAAATATTCCAGTTTTGCCCTGGTTAATCCCTCAACATTGACTTGACATATCTTCAAATCGTTCCAACATTTCGATACTGTTGCTGGATTTCTTCCTCATCTTCACAAAAACATTCTTCTTCATCCTCCAAATTTGTGGCATCGGGAGATTCAATATAGTTGAATTGGTCCGATGAATGGTTTTCCAACATTTCATTCTCCATTAGAGAATCTGGTGGACCTATCAGGTTGTTGGAATCTACATAGGCAGCAAATTTCACTAATTTACATTTTTAATATAATAATAAAAATTTAAAATAATGAAATTTCTTTAAAAGAAAAATCACGAACTTTTCAACTTGACAGATGGCCTCCCAACTAGCAAACTTACTTCTCAATTTTGATTTATACAAGTTTTAGCTTCAATAAAGCTTCGTTAAAGCTTCTAAGTGGAAGCTAGTTATATTTTACTTCTATAAAGTTTCGATACAACTTCCACTGAGAAGTTCTCCCTACCACCGGAATGAAAGCTTCTGAAATACTTCTATATTTAATATTAGAAGCTTTACCGAAACTTATCTACAGATCACTAAATAGAGCTTCCGAAAAAAGGTTATAGAAGTTATAGCTGTCATTAGGATTATAGTTGTTTCGGTTGTAACTGTTAACAGATCTTAAGGAAGCACAGCTGTCATAGTCTTAAAATTGCTTCAATATCTGAAATGAAATATGTCAAACTGACGGAAGCTATTGCTTCTATTATTTCAACTAAATTTAGATGTAGAAAATATAGTTTAATTCAGGGGCTTACTTTTTATGGAAAAAGATATGTGACATGTAATTTCAATGGGTTTATACGAAATTGAAGCTTATACGAAATTGAAATCGTTTCGTTTTTGTCAAAAAAGTATTGTGCATAAGATGGTTTTTGTTTTTTAATCTATAACTTAATTTGCACAATATAAAATATTCTTTATTTAGATTCTAGACAAAAAAATCAATTAACATCATAATCAACTAGACTAGAGAATCAGAATCAAAAATCAACTAGAGTGGAATAGAGAAAATTTAAAGTTTTATAAATAATGGTATATGAATTTTCTTTACATTTCTGAGAGCCAAACTCGTCAGGAAGAAATGAGGCGATACAGAAATTCATAATTTAGTCACTCTATTAAAATAATTTACAGCAAATGGATGGGTGTGATATATCGTTGCTTCTTTTGTTATTGTTTTATATTTATATAACATTTTTAAAAATTAACTGCGTTCATCAGCACCTTAGTACGCATGTTGTTGTGACACCTATTAAAAATCCAATTACAAAACTTCTTATTTAAAAAAAAATATTGTTCAAATAAAGGTGTAAGTACGCTAAAAGTTAATGATTGAAAAAATATAACCCCTTAATGTTGCTATAATGAAAATAGATTTTTCAATATTCTTCTACGTCTATCAAAAAGAAACAAAATATTTTAAGAACGTAAACCTCAGATTATGATTTCATCGTTAAAAAACCCATTGAAGTTATATGTCACATACCTTTTTCCATAAAAAATAAGCCCCTGAATTATATACTATATTTTCTACATCTAAATTAAAAAACAAAATTCTAGGAAAGTCTTATGGAAGTCTTATAGAAGCTATTGTTATTGTAACTACTACCAAAGATATTTACTTCAACATTTAAATTAGCCGATTGGATAGTGCGCAGGACAAACGATCGAAGGACCAGGGTTCGAAACTTGATGCGACCGTAAACAAAAACTTAAATTTAAACACTATATAATAACATAGCAATAAAAATAATTCCGTTAAAAAGTGTAGATATATAAAAAATATTGTAATATTTTTGTCACATTTTTTAATAGTTTCTATAAGGAGTTTGCCGAGCGCATTTAAAGAAGATGGACGTGGATAAAACTCTCCGTCGTGATAAATATATATATATTTTTTACTTTAATAATTTACCATATTTAAAGTGTCTTATTACTCAATAAAAGTTATCTAAAATGTGTTTCAAACCAAGTGCTTCAATAATATATAATATATGATATATAATAATATATAATAATGGTGGTATTTTAAAAATAATTTAATTTTTCTAATTAAATGATTGAAAAAATCAGGAAAATAACTTTTTTCTCTTTTTTTCTCTTGAAATTCTCGTAATTTATGGTTTTCAATTCGATACAACATTGTTGTGTCGTTGTTTATTTTCATTACTTTTTTTCATTTAAAATTAAAATGAAATTAAACCGTAGTGATTTTAGTCGATGAAAATTATTAACATTTTTAAAAAGGTTATAGAATTTATCTGATTTTTGTAGTGTTAAATTAAGAAACGATCTAATCAACAAGTCGTGGTATTTAAGCCGTGTTCGATTTGACTGAAACAACTGAAGCAACTGAAAAATTAAATGCAATTGTTGTTGTTTTTTCAGTTGTTTCAGTCAAATCGAACGCACCTATAGTTGGGTATAATTATGTAAGAGGACACTCTTACATTAAAAAAAACAAATGTCAATTTTGTTGTAGTATTTCGAGAATATACATAAACATTTCTAATTGGAATTTCGTGCTTGTTTTGATTAAAAAAAAATTTTGTTTGTTGATTTAGAGAAAATAAAAAAATTTATCAAAATGCCATTACCAGGAATAAATGAATGTAAATAAAATGGAGTATTTTAGTTTAAATTTCATAATATAATTAATGAAAATGCAGATTTATTAGAAATAAAGATACAAATTTCGTCAACTTGAAAAGGTGTCATGGCGTGTGAAATATTATTCTAAACAAACATTGATAACATTTTTGTTTCTTAAAAAAACTGATGGTTTGATATCTTAGGTTCGCTATTCGAAATAATTGAATTTTCATATATATATATATATGAGACTAGCTGAGATTTGGCATTAATTTAATTTAGTTTTAATAAATTTAATGAAAATAGAACTTCGAATTAATTAACTTTCTTTGATTTACAGCTACAGAATATAATACAAAAGGTATATATAAACATTGAAACTAGTTTTTAATGTTTATATATAACTTTCTTAAAACATCTTTCGTATTTCTATCAATTTTATGTAATTTGGAATAAATGAAAGGAAGTCTAAAAATACGTCTAAAGTATTAAAGATATCGTTCAAACAAATTTTAGACATATATTCCATATTTGAATTATCAAAATATATATAACATATTTATATGAATTATCAATATATGTATATATGTGTATGTATGTGTGTATGTATGCATGTATGTATGTATGTATGTGTGTATGTATATGTATGTGTATGTGTGTATGTGTATGTATATATATGTATGTGTATATATGTGTATATGTGTGTGTATATATATGTGTATGGATATGTATGTATGTATGTATGTGTGCGTGTGTATGTATGTATATGTGTGTATTATATATGTATATATATGTATATATATATATATATATATATATATATATATATATATATATATAATATATATATATATATATATATATATATATATATATATATATATATATATATATATATATATATATATATATATATATATATATATATATATATACTATATATATATATATATATATATATATGTGTATGTATATATATGTATGTATGTATGTTTATATAACAATACCACATAAATTAGTATGTTGGACATAAGGTGAAAACTTCTTAATATGTATGTTTGCTGTTAATAAATATATGTAATATATATAGGTATATATGTATGTGCGTATATATGTGTATGTATGTGTGTATATGTATGTATGTGTATACATGTGTATGTATGTGTATGTATGTGTATGTATGAGTATGTATGTGTATGTATGTGTATGTGTATGTGTATGTGTTATGTGTATGTGTATGTGTATTGTGTATGTGTATGTGTATGTGTATGTGTATGTGTATGTGTATGTGTATGTGTATGTGTATGTGTATGTGTATGTGTATGTGTATGTGTATGTGTATGTGTATGTGTATGTGTATGTGTATGTGTATGTGTATGTGTATGTGTATGTGTATGTGTATGTGTATGTGTATGTGTATGTGTATGTGTATGTGTATGTGTATGTGTATGTGTATGTGTATGTGTATGTGTATGTGTATGTGTATGTGTATGTGTATGTTGTATGTGTATGTGTATGTGTATGTGTATGTGTATGTATATATGTATATGTATATGTATGTATACATGTGTGTATGTGTGTATGTGTGTATATGTGTGTATGTATGTATATATGTACATATGTATGTGTATGGATATATATATATATATATATATATATATATATATATATATATATATATATATATATATATATATATATATATATATATATATATATATATATATATATATATATATATATATATATATATATATATATATATATATATATATATATATATATATATATATATATATATATATATATATATATATATATATATATATATATATATATTATATATATATATATATATATATATATATATATATATATATATATATATATATATATATATATATATATATATATATATATATATGTGTATATATATGTATGTGTGTGTGTATATGTATGTATGTATGTATATGTATATGTATGTTTGCGTATATGTGTGTATGTGTGTATATATGTATGTATGTATGTGTACATGTATGTATATGTATGTATATATGTATATATATGTGAGTACATGTGTATATATGTGTGTATGTACGTGTATATATGTGTGTATGTGTATGTATGTGCATGTGTATATATGTGTATATATATATATATGACAATGGTGAATGGTCGTCTTATCAACACTTGTTATAAGTGACAGTGTGAATTTTAAACTAAATTAATCTCTTAAATGATAAATATATAAGTATAACTAAATGTAGTGAAAACATTAATTGTAATAATCAGTTTTATATCTAATATAATAGTTTTAAAGTGTTGGTTTTAATAATTAAACTCTAAGGTAAGATTGCTTTCAAAATGGAAAGGTGTGGGCGACCAAGATGTAATCTTCCCTAAATGTAAAATTTATTAACTCTGATTTTTACTAGAAAACTAAATAAAGGTGTTATTGTGCTATTCGATTTTGTGTAAAATTTAAACCTACTTAGAGCTTTAACTAGCGAAATTTAGTTATTATTTCAAATTCAGTTTAAAATTTCATTTGTTGACATAATTTTATGTGATAGATTTATCTCTTTCTATTTATCCAAACATTATCCATAAAATCCAATAAGATTTTTGAACGATATCAACGAGCAGGGTTAATTGTTTTTGTTAAATTAATTCTTGTGTTTCAAGAAAAATTCAAAACATTCTTGCGTTAATTATATTATATAAAATAATGTTTTATAAAATTTAAATAAATACATTTCAAATAAAAACATCAAGTGAAAGATAATATTTTTATCCAATTCAATCCCAATACTTTTTTTATATGAAATTCACTCAATTTTCAAAGGGGTTTTTTGTTTTTTATATATATGTACATAATATAAATTTTTTTAACCATAAATAACCATAAATAATTTTAACCATAAATATAATAACATGAATTCAGATTGGAGAGTGCAGAGGACTACAATTTAGTCATCATCCTATTATACTAATAAATTACATGAATAACAGGTTTCCGACTGGAGATTGCAGGCGAGAAATTTTAGATACGGGATTGCTGATTGGCGATTGCAGATTATTTGTATAAGTGATTGTCCTTGTGATTGTCTCCTAACAGTAGTAGCTAGATACGATTTGCCAGGTGTCTGTAACCGGGTCGTTCACTCCTAACTTACAATTACCTACCTATCCTTACCTATTGTTATATGTAAAACGACTGTAGGAAGTGGCCCGGCCGTAATCCGGGAGTCTCGCCTAGTGCTTGGTCCTACAGTCCAATCAATCAATTTTTTAATAGTTTCTATAAGACTTCTAAAGATTGCTTAAAACCAGCTATTAGACGCACTTTACTGAAGCTATAACTTGTGAAACCATAATTCTCCCGATTTAACCCGTTATAAATCAATGCTAAATTGCATTAAAATTCTAATTAAGCAAAATTTTCAAAATTCAATTAATTCATTCTGGACAAAAAAAATTAACGGCATCTCTCAAAAGCAGTCCACAGAAATTTTCCCACAAATAAATTCCATATTTAGACCAAAATCGAAAGTAATTATACCCGACCTACTTGCACATGAGTCGCAAATACATAGTTTTACTTTAACATACAAACCCTCACAAAAGATGATCAGGACAATGTTATACTTTCTGAAGAAGAAGATAAATTAAACCTACTTGGTCATAACTTTGAAAAAACTTCACAAGCCAATAAAGAACTGGGCAGGCCAGAACTTTCTCGAATTGTCGAGCAAAAAATTCAAATCTTTCTTAATCAAAAACCATAACCAACAAGAGAGACTGTTGTTAATTTTAACTTAACTTTACAATCTAATTCCCTGAGCGGGCAATCGACACAAAATTATTTCACAACGAAAGAAAACCTTGAATCAATTTTTCGATCTTTGAACAACAAAAAATCATCAGGCGCGGATGGCATTCCTAACATAGTTCTTAAACATTTGCCTCCCGCTGCAATTGATATTTACTGCATTATCCTAAACAATGCTCTGAATAACTCATATTTTCCAGACAAATGGAAAAAATCATTAGTCATACCGATTATAAAGAAAGGAAAAGACCCCCAAAGTACCAAGAGTTATAGACCTATTAGATTTCTTCCTAATATAAGTAATATTTTTTAAGTAATTGTTAAACAATCACTCGAACAAGTTTGTCAAGAAAAAGAAATTATCCCCAATTGCCAATTTGGCTTTAGAATTTGGCTTTCATGCAATTAACAAATCCGACATATGTTGGCATCGTAACAATAAAAAATATGTTGGTACCTGTCTTATAGATTTGGAAACAGCGTTTACAACGGTATGGAACGACGGCCTCATATTAAAATTAATTAAAAAAGGTTTCCCTGTGCACCTTATTTATCTGGTCCACAATATGATATCTAATAAAACATTTACAGTAAAAAACGGACCATCTTCTCATTTCAAGGATTTTACAATTCAAACGGTTTACAACAAATAACCGTCATATCTCCAACTGTCTTTAGCATATATATTAGTGATTTGCTGTCATCATTCAACTTCAATAAAGATAACAATATAATAGCGTTTGCAAACGATCTTATTATTTACTGTGCTGGAACCAAAGTCCAAGATATACAAACCAAACTGCAACAAATGCTTGATAACATCCTATTTTACGCACATTTTTGGAAACTTAAAGTTAACATTGAAAAATGTGAAACAATTCTTTTTCGACCACCTCTCAGTCAAACCAATAGAAATATAAAAAACAATTGGAAAAATGTCCAACTTAAAGCTGGTACCCAGACTATCACACACAAAACAAGCGTCAAGTATCTCGGTATGACCCTTGACCATTACCTCTTTTATAACGACCACATTAAAATACAACTTGAAAAAGCACGAAAGGCCTTTATGCTTCTTAAAAGACTATTCTTTAACAAACACTTAAACCCCAAAGTTAAAATAATCTGCTACCAAACATTAATTCGACCCATATTAACATACGCGTGTCCTATATGGTTTAACATATCCTCAAGTTATATGGAAAAATACAGAATTTTCGAAAGAAAAACCCTCAGAGCCTGTGTAGGCAAATATCGTACAGAGCGTAGTGGCTATAAACATTTCATCTCAAACAAATCCATATACAATCTAGCCAATATAGAACGAATTGATATCCATATCATAAATTTAATACGAAGACATTTTTCCAGAACGCGTAATATCACTGATAATGATTTTATCTCACAGCTCATATATCCCAACGAATTATACTTTAATAAAACACACACAACAGGCTATATTCCTCCAGAAGGCTTTATTTATCTAGACAAAGAAGGCTACATTATCAACCACAATAATATTCCAATGATTTATCACATTTTTAGAAGACCGACCGACAAAACGATCATATATGGCAAACACGCCATTGAACAAGAAGACTTGCGCTTCAAAACTGCCACAGCGACTAATTTGAAAGTGAGAAAATTCCGAATTCAAACTACACCGCCACACAGTGGGATTTTTTGTGCAATAAGTAATTTTTTCGACTCATAAAATTTAAAAATGTAATGATGCAGTTTTGTAGAAAATTGATTCAGTATGAAGAATCCATAAATTGTATCCCAAAAAAACGTTTATTTGTCTTTGAAATAATGAAGTAAAGTCACATGTAAATTTTGGTCCAAAATATTGAAAACTGTTTACGCACTTCTATAGTGTTTGTACGTAAGATAACTTTATTGCTCTAATTTAAATAGTGATTATTTTCAAATATAGCCTTTTCTGCGTATTTAAAAAAAAAATTATAAAGATCGCTCATATGGTTTGAAAGGTATGATAGAATAAAATTTGTTCTATAATATGCCGTGATTGCAAACTTCCTTGGAAGAAAAAAAAGGTTGCTCGGTCGTGCTAGGTGCTCCCGCTATAATAAAATGAAAGGTAAGACTCCATACTATCAATTAAAAAAAAAAAAGGTTTAAATAATTAATAATCTTTTATAAAATCCTAAAATTTATAAAATCATAAAATCATGAAATTTTGGGTTCTATGGGCGGTGGGTAGTGGGCGTGACCAATTTTGATGAAACTTTATTTTATTCTTAATTGAGGTAATAAAAGGCTTTGTGCCAAATTTCAAAAACTTTGGGCCAAAAATAAATTTTGGGTTCTATGGGCGGTGGGGTAGTGGGCGTGACCAATTTTGATGAAACTTTATATTTTTCTTAATTAAGCTAACCAAAGGCTCAGAGCAAAATTTCAACATTCTACGAGCACTCCTTATATTTTTTGCCAAACATTGTATGGACAAATCCCACTGTGCGCCATGGTGGTGTGATCAATATAATTAATGATCAAAAATTCATGACCCGAATTTTAGCTTACACTACAGATTTTAAGTTATGTATTTTATTTTAAGTTATATTATTAGATTTTTTTTAACCCTAGGATAAGATTTTCTTTTTTAGTTTTAGGTTTACATTAACAACCAATCATCAGAATGGCATTTTAGTAGTAATTTTTGGCAATATATACAATAAAAATAAAAAATTCTAAAATTAATTTAAGATTAATTAAACATACTACATATACCGTGATGTTAAAAACAATACATACATCCGATAAAACGTTTTATTTAGAGAGCCCCTTAGAGGCCATTAATTAAACATAACACTTTTTATTATTTTAGATTTTTGAGATCAATTAAACTCAAGTAAGTAAAGAAGTAATTGGTATTTTTTCAATTCAAAGGTATGGTTTGAAGTTTTTCAGAAAAAAACTCCAATTCACATTTTTCGTGTTTCGGATGGGATTCGAACCTACCCTACCTACTTTTTATTATATTTCATTAGCCTTAGAGAATTTAAACTGTAAACATTGATTTATACTGTAAAATAAAGCAATTTTTGAATTTGAAAAATTTCACCGGTTCTCGTCCGATCACCGAAGTTAAGCAACATTGGGCGTGGTTGTACTGAGATGGGTGGGTGACCGCTTGGGAACACTACGTGCCGTTGGCTTTTTTTACAATTTTTATACAGAATTTTTATGATCAAAGCAAGCCTTATCGTTGTTTTAAGTATTTTTTTATAGTATTTTATACAAAATTTGATTACCGAATGATTTTTTTTCATCAAAAACAAAATTTTAAAATTTGACTTATCGATTCAAATCGCTCAATACAATCAGCTATTTACATGCAAGCTTTGGGAACAATTGAAGACAAAATTGGCATAAATATGCATGCAATTTTAAGCTAGTTTTGAGAATCAGGAATCAAATCTTGTCAACGACCATACCATGTTAGAATCACCGGTTCTCGTCAGCCATGATTATAAACAGTAAAAAAAATTACAAAAAAGCTAATTGGAAACATTTTGAAAATGAATTAAACAAAAGAGCTCTAAATAAATTTCCTAGCTATCAAATAGATAACGATTTAGCAACACGTAACCTAAATAATGACGAAATCGAACAATATCTCTTAGAAATAAATGAATTAATAATGATTGGTATGAAAAAGGATATACCTAATAAACCTAACTACAAAACAACATTAAAAAAACATAAAACCAATTATGAGATATACACCAACCCATTTATAGAAAAATTACTAAAGACCAAACGTAAACATGTTGCTCAATTGTTCAATCTATATCGTAAAAACTCATACAATAATCAATATATAAATGAAATACAACAAAAGAAATCTATAATAAACAATCTAAAAATTATAATTAAATAAAAATTTTATGTTTCAATGAATCAGTATTGGACAAAAAGGGTCAAATCAATCCAAATCAATAAGAATGACATGTACCCACAAATTAATCGTTTATTCAGAAACAACGGTAATAAAAATAATAATTTAAATTTACCCGAAAACCTAATAATTAATTTGAACAACAATAATATTCCAACAAACTTATACAATGAACAAAATATCGAACGTGACAACATCACGAATAAGATCACAATTAAAAATAATATCGAAAAATTGAATATTATTGGTAAAACAATCGAAAACGTATACAATGTTATTGAAAATAAAAATTTGGAAATCATTGAAAAACAAAATCAAAACTCAAACACTACAAATGATAACATTTGGAAACAAAACTTTGATCTAGTCAAAGATATTATAGAAGAATTTAAAAATACAATGTACAATACTGATTCAAACGAAAATAAAATCTTAAATTTTTCAAATAATCTAAAATCATATAATATTGATATGAATATTATAAATACTAACATTAACACAAATCAATATATTGATGCTGACATTGATGATCATGATGATGATGGCGTTGATGGTGCGGCTGCTGCTGTTGATACTGATGTGATATTGAACGAAAACAATATTGTCATAGATGAAAATGTAAATAGTATTGATGAAAATCATTTAAATGTTGATATACAAGACGATGATAAACTTTTATTTGATCCAATAAGAGATCATGTATTAGGTGACATCAAAACATATCCATTCAATTATAAATTTAAAAATATTGAAAATAAAAACGATTTCATTCGAAATTACTTCATAACACAATCATCGATATTAGACATCTTCAAATCTACAAATAACAAAAAATCATCAGGTATCGATGGAATACCAAACATAGTACTAAAACATATACCAGAACATATAATAAAAATATACACTATATTATTTAATAACTTACTAAATAATTCCCATTTTCCAAAGATATGGAAACAAGCCATCATATTGCCAATATACAAACAGGGAAAACCAGCAGATGATCCCTCGAGCTATAGACCAATCTCGTTGCTACCAAACATCTCTAAAATATACGAAAAAATTATTAAAGATAGCCTTACATATTACTTAAATGAATACAATATAATACCTGAACAACAATTCGGGTTCAAAAATAAACACTCAACAGTACATGCAATAAACGTTCTAGTTTCCGATCTCTGCTGGGCCCGAAATAATGATAAATATATTGGTGCATGCACAATCGATTTGAAAAATGCTTTCGATACCACATGGCAAGATGGGACATTATATAAAATGTTAATGTACAAAATTCCTAAACCACTAATCCATCTAATCTACAATTTAATTAAAGATAGATCCTTTAAAACAATGACATACATAAATATGAATAATTACGATGATGATAATAACATAATCGATAATATAACGAATAATCGAAATAAAATAGGAATAAAAATGATCGCATCTAACCAAACGTTCCATATTAAAAACGGCCTGCAACAAGGAACAGTATTGTCACCGATCCTTTTTAATTTATACACAAGTGATCTATTGAAATCTAATAATTTCAATAAAAACAAAAATAAAAGAATTATCGCATTTGCGGACGATATAATTTTATACACAAATGATATCTACACATATAATATAGAAAAAAATTTACAAACTATGTTAAATGAATTAGTAAAATTCACAAATGTATGGCAACTAAATATAAATATTGACAAATGTGAATCAATCTTATTTAGACCATCACTAAGCAAAGCCCGCAGAGAATTAAAAAGAAATTGGAAAAACTTTACAATTCGTATCAATAATGTAAGAGTAAACAATAGACAAATTATTAAGTATCTAGGAATACACATAGATCAGTATATGTACTTTAACGAGCACATAAAAATTAAATTGTGCAAAGTAAACGCATTACTGGCAAAACTAAAAAGATTATTTTTCTCTAAAAATTTAAATTCAAAAGTAAAAATCTTATGTTACAATACGCTAATAAAACCTATACTATTATATGGATGCCCCATTTGGTACAACATAAATGCTACAATAATGGAAAAGCTACGTATATTCGAAAGAAAAATTCTTAGATCAGCGTTGAAACTATTCAAAAGAAAATATCATAATAATGAAACTCAAACAGTTACTGAAGTAAATTCAAACACAAATAATAATATTCTTTATAAAATGTATAATAATAAAACTATATACAATAAAGCAAATACTTATCGTATTGATCAAGTTATGGTTAATCTAATAAGAAACTATTTTAACCGCTGTCAATATGTATATGAAAACTCTTATATTGCTAATATATATTACCCTAATGAGGAATACTTTAAAAAAACTATGCTAACAGGCTATATCCCACCGGAAGCCTTTATATATCTAGACATGAATGGATATATCATGGATAAAAATAATATTCCTATCATTTACCACTATAATCGAAATACAACTGATAAACGAATTATGTACAATAACAATATAAATTGTCTGGCCTTGCCAAAACATCAAGACCTTAGATTTCAGGTCCATATACCTGATAGAATTGTTGGAAAACATAGAAATATGTTTGACAACAGTATCGAAAAATTCTGGTGGTTGTCGTCATAATTCGGTGACAAATGTGGTTGAGAGTGATTGCTCCTCAATCAATATATTGACCGTGTTATTTTTTATTAAAAAATAATAAATATATAATATCCAGTTTAGTCTATTTTTTTGATATGAACTCGATCTAAAAAATAATAAAGAAAAATTTTTTACTGAGTATAACTTTTGAATTAAACTATATATAAATTACTTTGATAAAATATAAAACAACAACCTACCAATTAGTTTTTCAAATTTCACTTAATTTGATATCCTTCAGCTAAACAAGATTCCAATTGCATTGGATAAATAGCAAACATTGATTTATATATTAAAATAAATTTTTCCATATGTACACATCATTCAGAGGGCGGTCATCTGAACTGGAAAACACATCTGCAATCCTTGACTTCATATGTAGTATCTATTCAAGAATTACAATTGAATTAAACTATTTAGTATTTTGTAATTGCAATTGGCAAATTACACTTACCTTTTTAACCTAACTATATTTTGAGATTGAGATGATGATCTTGTGATGATGGTGTGATTCCTCTGAATGAAGTATTTTAGAAATAATGCTAAAATCAAAAAGAAGAAAAACATTATGTAAAAACTGATTCAAATAAAATTAACTTTTTACTTTCTCTAATAAAATCAGATTACATGATAGTAAAAACTAATTATTATAAAAATACTATCAATAAATCTAACATTTAAATTGTATAAAATTAATATTAAAACAAATACAAAATAGTTACCTAAAATTATAATAATTATTGATATAAAATCTATAAATAAAAGAAAAAAACAAAAACTGAATTACTTAGAGTGCCTACATTATGGGGCCATTAAGTTAAAAATAATACTATATATGAAACTAAGTCAATTAAGATAATTCCTTTTTCTTATAATTAAATTACTATGTAAAAAAAACTTGATAAAAAAATGAAAAATAAAGGAAAATTGAAAAATCGAAAATCACCGGTTCTCGTCCGATCACCGAAGTTAAGCAACATTGGGCGTGGTTAGTACTTAGATGGGTGACCGCTTGGGAACACCACGTGCCGTTGGCTTTTTTTACAATTTTTATACAGAATTTGTTTGATCCAAGAAAGCTTTTATTTTTTAATTTAAGGACATAGCTCCTGTTTTGGAGCCATATTGCCCATCAATTCAAAAGTATTAATTACAATATATAAAAAATTTTGGTTTTTAAATATGAATAAATATAAAATTTTAATGAAAATATAGTCGTTGGAAAACCTTTTTTTA
Source organism: Diogma glabrata (assembly GCA_963693315.1). Classification (NCBI taxonomy): domain Eukaryota; kingdom Metazoa; phylum Arthropoda; class Insecta; order Diptera; family Cylindrotomidae; genus Diogma; species Diogma glabrata. Next base: position 165,375,582 of record OY856187.1, read on the forward strand.
TTCAAAATTAACTTGCCCTTTCACACACCTTTCATTTGTAGATCAAATTGTTCATACACATTCAAACTTCTATCCCACTCATTCTGATAAACTCATACACCTCATTTGCATCCTCATTTGCATTCTATCTATTTTAAGATTTCAGTCAAACCTCTTCCACTCTGGAGGACATTGTACTGCGATCTGATCTGGTCGTGCACCGGACACACCAGAATCAGCTCAATATCCTCCACCACATCACATCTTTCACACAAATTAATTTCACTCAGATGACGTTTGTGCAAACACTCCTTCCAATTGCCATGGTTCATTCTTATCCTCTCAATTGTTCTTATCATTCTTGTACTTCCACTGAGGTCCTTGTAGTAAGGTTTCCTCAATGGGGAACACACTAGCTCTTTGTACTTTTTGCCTTTCACTTGACTTTTACTCTCATATTCAATCTCCCATTTTCTCCAAATCATATCCTGAAACATCCGAAGTACATATTTTGCATCCTTCTTTCCATACACAATGGCTTTCTCATTCAAGCTGCCCCTTTTCGATAACATATCAGGTCTTTCATTCCCAGTGATCCGACAGTGTGCTGGTATCCATTGTATGGATACGTCACACTGCTGTCCTCTCACTAGCTCATATATCATATCCACATATACGTTGCCCTGACTACCTCCTCCGTTTTGTAGCAAGATCATCCCACTCTTGGAATCAGAGAATATTACTAATCTCCTCATCCTTTCATTTAATCCCAACTTGATTCCTTCATACCTTCCAATCAACTCAGCATTCATTATACAGATGCCGTTCTCCATTTTAACTGAGTATTCATAGTTTGTGGCAGGCACAAACACTCCCACTCCACATCCATCTTCATTCACACTAGCATCTGTATAGACAGCAAAATATGCATGATACAACAGTTTAACACTCAAGCACAGTCTTTTGACTATGGTTTTATTTATTTCATTTTTGTGATGTTTCCCAAATTCCTGCCTGCACCTGGACCGTGGACCTTTATTTCCAATTGACAAGAACTCGTTTAGGTTTTCGGTCAAAATGGTTGTCCTATACGTGTTTTTAAAAGGGGTTTTGATCTGCAACCTTGTTAACATTTCCCCAATTAGTTGATTTTTGTTCGTTTTCATTCGCACTATCTCTCTTACTGTAATCCACTCTCCTTTATAATCAAGAGGTGAATTACCAACTTCCGAATAAAGTCAGTGGATTGGGGTCGAATTTTTTCGCCCCCAATACTATCCATACACATGCATTCTCAACTTTCATCAACTTACGAAAACCAACTACAGATCCATCACCATACACTCCTATTCCATACGCAATTTTTGTGGAAACTAACGCCTTTCTTAACATATCAGTCACTCCAGGGAGAGCTCCCCATTTTGATTTGCTGACCCTTTTGATCACATTCAATCTTTTCTTACACTCATCGGCCAAGAACTCCATGTGTTTCTTAAAGTTCAAGTGCCGATCGATCCAAATACCCAAATACTTGACCACATTCATTTGTTCAATCCTATCGCTCTCAATTCTCACATCTAATACTGTTTGTGGTCCCATTCTAAAACTCATGCAGCTACATTTACTCACGTTCACTTTGAGATTTAAGTTCTTCAGTTTTAACACAACCTGGTTCACACCCTGTTGTGCTTTCTGAATCGCTTCATCTGCAGATCTACCCATTCCAATGACAACGATATCATCTGCAAATTGCAGAATGATTAACTCGTTGTCGCTGATCTGGTGTATTACCCTTGTACATATATAGATTAAACAAAGTTGGCGAAATTTTACTACTTTGTGGCAGTCCTAATCCAACCTCCTCCATCAATCTAAACGATTTCCATTCAATATTATTCTCCTTCCACGCATAAACTCATGTATCCATTCAGTCCATTTCTATGAAAATCCCAAGAACTTGAATCAATTTCCTAGGAACTACATAATCTCTCAACATCCAAAAATACCGAAACAATTTTTCTTTTATATTTTCTAATTTCCCATACAAACTTTTCAACACACTACTGCTGAGTGGTTCTTTCTAAAACCGTATGTCGTGTCTGGTATCAAACTATTCTCAATTATAAATCTCTCCATTCATTCTTTTAGCATTCCATTCACCAATTTCATTAAAACATTCAACATACAAATACCTCTATATTTTGTTGCCACTTCAGGACTTAGCACTTGTCCTTCTTAGGTAGTGGAACCACTCTGCATTATTTCCATTTATCCGGTATTTTATTTTCCATCCATGTCTCATTGAGTACGGAAAGCATATTTTGTTTTGCTTCCGTACCCAACTTCTGAATCATTCTATAGTTCACTTTGTTCATCTCTGGAGTAGTAGGATTTCATTTGCACAATACTTCCGTGAACTCACTCCATTCAAACGTGCCCCACGCGTCTTCTCTTACATTTCCATTGTCATGCAAGAGAATCCCATTCAAAGCAACTTCTCATAAATTCAAAACCTTTCTCACGGTCTTCCAAAACCACATTCCTTCCACTAACTTTCATTCCTCGCACTCTATTGAACTTTTGCCATACATCCCTTGTTGTCGTTCTTTGGCAGATGCAACTGTTACAGTCTCGTAAGGCCAACCGCTTCTTTTCATACCAGTACTGGATCTCATTATTTTACCAAGCTTTCACTCGAATATCTTTCATATCAACTGTTCTAACGCATATTTCATTCATTTTCTCTATTTCATTTTCAAGTTGTTCCGCATTTGCGATATCATTCGTTCCTAGACGCTGGAAATGCTTTGTTCGCAATCGAACATCCGAAATACTCCAGATGCTTCTGCGAGGTAATTGGAACTATGTTAAATCTAAAGATTTTGCATCAAAAGAACATTTTCTTGATTCGACACTTTGGAGGAATGGCCCAGAATGGGTAAAGGAATCTTATAAAAATTGGTCTGCAGATCCACATATCGCATCAACTCAGTTTGACTCCCAATATAACCATTTGGCTCATCTACAATATTAATACAGAGGCACCTTTTATATAGATTTAATTTTTAGTTCCCCATCTTTTTTTTGAGTAGCAGTCTATACGTTTTGAGTATGAGTCCCTTCGTTAAGGTTTTAACCTGCTGGAGAAGGTTGCGTGATTGATGTTCCTTATTAAATTATTCATTATCTCCTTAAACTTTCTCTTCCACCATTCTTCTCTCTTCGTTCGTCTACATAACTTGTATAACACTTTTCTTCGATATATACCCACATTTGGGATTAAAATTATATCAAAAAAATTTAAACAACAAAAATGTCGGCAAAGATCGGTTTTGCTTTTCCGTCGGTTTCCTCAATGGGGTACACACTAGCTCTTTGTACTTTTTGCCTTTCACTTGACTTTTACTCTCATATTCAATCTCCCATTTTCTCCAAATCTTATCCTGAAACATCCGAAGTACATCTTTTCCTTCAAACATCCGAAGTGCATCCTTCTTTCCATACACAATGGCTTTCTCATTCAAGCTGCCCCTTTCCGATAACATATCAGGTCTTTCATTCCCAGTGATCCGACAGTGTGCTGGTATCCATTGTATGGATACGTCACACTGCTGTCCTCTCACTAGCTCATATATCATATCCACATATACGTTGCCCTGACTACCTCCTCCGTTTTGTAGCAAGATCATCCCACTCTTGGAATCAGAGAATATTACTAATCTCCTCATCCTTTCATTTAATCCCAACTTGATTCCTTCATACCTTCCAATCAACTCAGCATTCATTATACAGATGCCGTTCTCCATTTTAACTGAGTATTCATAGTTTGTGGCAGGCACAAACACTCCCACTCCACATCCATCTTCATTCACACTAGCATCTGTATAGACAGCGAAATATGCATGATACAACAGTTTAACACTCAACCACAGTCTTTTGACTATGGTTTTATTTATTTCATTTTTGTGATGTTTCCCAAATTCCTGCCTGCACCTGGACCGTGGACCTTTATTTCCAATTGACAAGAACTCGTTTAGGTTTTCGGTCAAAATGGTTGTCCTATACATGTTTTTAAAAGGGGTTTTGATCTGCAACCTTGTTAACATTTCCCCAATTAGTTGATTTTTGTTCGTTTTCATTCGCACTATCTCTCTTACTGTAATCCACTCTCCTTTATAATCAGGAGGTGAATTACCAACTTCCGAATAAAGTCAGTGGATTGGGGTCGAATTTTTTCGCCCCCAATACTATCCATACACATGCATTCTCAACTTTCATCAACTTACGAAAACCAACTACAGATCCATCACCATACACTCCTATTCCATACGCAATTTTTGTGGAAACTAACGCCTTTCTTAACATATCAGTCACTCCAGGGTGAGCTCCCCATTTTGATTTGCTGACCCTTTTGATCACATTCAATCTTTTCTTACACTCATCGGCCAAGAACTCCATGTGTTTCTTAAAGTTCAAGCGCCGATCGATCCAAATACCCAAATACTTGACCACATTCATTTGTTCAATCCTATCGCTCTCAATTCTCACATCTAATACTGTTTGTGGTCCCATTCAAAAACTCATGCAGCTACATTTACTCACGTTCACTTTGAGATTTAAGTTCTTCAGTTTTAACACAACCTGGTTCACACCCTGTTGTGCTTTCTGAATCGCTTCATCTGCAGATCTACCCATTCCAATGACAACGATATCATCTGCAAATTGCAGAATGATTAACTCGTTGTCGCTGATCTGGTGTATTACCCTTGTACATATATAGATTAAACAAAGTTGGCGAAATTTTACTACTTTGTGGCAGTCCTAATCCAACCTCCTCCATCAATCTAAACGATTTCCATTCAATATTATTCTCCTTCCACGCATAAACTCATGTATCCATTCAGTCCATTTCTATGAAAATCCCAAGAACTTGAATCAATTTCCTAGGAACTACATAATCTCTCAACATCCAAAAATACCGAAACAATTTTTCTTTTATATTTTCTAATTTCCCATACAAACTTTTCAACACACTACTGCTGAGTGGTTCTTTCTAAAACCGTATGTCGTGTCTGGTATCAAACTATTCTCAATTATAAATCTCTCCATTCATTCTTTTAGCATTCCATTCACCAATTTCATTAAAACATTCAACATACAAATACCTCTATATTTTGTTTCCACTTCAGGACTTGTCCTTCTTAGGTAGTGGAACCACTCTGCATTATTTCCATTTATCCGGTATTTTATTTTCCATCCATGTCACATTGAGTACGGAAAGCAAATTTTGTTTTGCTTCCGTCCCCAGCTTTTGAATCGTTCTATAGTTCAGTTTGTTCATCTCTGGAGTAGTAGGATTTCATTTGCACAATACTTCCATGAACTCACTTCATTCAAACGTGCCCCACGCGTCTTCTCTTACATTTCCATTGTCATGCAAGAGAATCCCATTCAAAGCAACTTCTCATAAATTCAAAACCTTTCTCACGGTCTTCCAAAACCACATTCCTTCCACTAACTTTCATTCCTCGCACACTATTGAACTTTTGCCATACATCCCTTGTTGTCGTTCTTTGTGTCATATCTGACACATAATTTCGCCAAACATTTTCTTTACGGATGGCTTTCTTTAACTTCGCTGTCATTCTAGACAGAGTAATGCTGTTTCAGGCAAATGCAACTGTTAAAGTCTCGTAAGACCAACCGCTTCTTTTCATACCAGTACTGGATCTCATTATTTCACCAAGCTTTCACTCGAATATCTTTCATATCAACTGTTCTAACGCATATTTCGTTCATTTTCTCTATTTCATTTTCAAGTTGTTCCGCATTTGCGATATCATTCGTTCCTAGACGCTGGAAATGCTTTGTTCGCAATTGAACATCCGAAATACTCCAGATGCTTCTGCGAGGTAATTGGAACTATGTTAAATCTAAAGATTTTGCATCAACAAAACATTTTCTTGATTCGACACTTTGGTGGAATGATCCAGAATGGTTTAAGGAATCTCATAAACATTGGTCTGCAGATCCACATACCGCATCAACTCAGTTTGAACTCCCAATATAACCATTTGGCTCATCTATAATATTAACACAGAGGCTATTACCTTTTATATAGATTTAATTTTTAGTTCCCCATCTTTTTTTTGAGTAGCAGTCTATACGTTTTGAGTATGAGTCCCTTGGTTAAGGTTTTAACCTGCTGGAGAAGGTTGCGTGATTGATGGTCCTTATTAAATTATGCATTGTCTCCTTAAACTTTCTCTTCCACCATTCTTCTCTCTTCGTTCGTCTACATAACTTGTATAACACTTTTCTTCGATATATACCCACATTTGGGATTAAAATTATATCAAAATAATTTAAACAACAAAAATGTCGGCAAAGTATACTAAAAAAGAATTTGAGTTATAGTTGAAAAACATTCTAAGACACGTCACATTTTAATCGTTTCATTTAAAATTCGGTTCGCGCCAAAAGTTTACCTAAATAGGAACACGGGTATATTAAAATCAAAAATTTCTTTGATATATTATAGTATACATACATTATTTTTATTAAAATAATAACAATAACAAAAATAAATCCTAAATACTGAAATTAAAAAAAAATAAACGAAACTTATTAAAGAAAATAATAAACTTTTTCTTTTACTAAATAAATTCTTTTCACTAAATAAATATTTTTTTCCTATAAATATATGTATGTACTTAGCATATACAAATTTATAAAATTGGTTGTGATCTTAACTATTTTTATTTTCATGATTGTATAACAGTATATTTTTTAATCGTATAAAAAAGGCAGTTTTGTTTTTATTCTTCTTAACTATCTACATAATTACTCTACGAATTTTTATCTAAAAAATAAAAAAAATAATATATTTACATATATTAAAAATGGTAAAATTTTATTATAAAGGTTTTTATTTGATTTAATTATTATTTTTTTGAAATATATATGAATTGGCACTGATTGGTATAATAAAGTTATGTATATTGAAAAATAGATGGCAGTATATTTTTAAAAAAATTTCTAAAGGTAAATTTCTTATAATTTTTTGTTGATTTTTATTTTAACTTTTATTTAAAAAATAATAATAATGTTAACAATAATAAAATATATATTATTTCATTTTAAAATTTACAATTATCACGATTATAATTTATTTAATTATCAGACTCATAACATAAAACAGTTCCATGTTTTTTTTTGTTTTTCATTTATGTATTTGATTTCTTTGTATGAAAATTTTCTTAATTTTTAATCTCGTTTTTATTTCTATTTTATTATTAACTTTAAAAAAAATTTATTTAAGCTAAATTAGGAATACTTTGAAATATATATGTATATATTTATATAAAATAATTATTACTAAAATTTCATTTATTAATTGATCAGAGTACTGAAATATATAATAATATTTATCTTATCTATTAATTAGTACCGTGAGTTAATTAATTTAAATTTTTTTTGAAAATGTTAGAATTTTATGTTTGTTGTTGTCACAGGAAGCACCAGTGATTTAATTAAAAATAAAAACAAAGAGGAAGAGATATATGAATTGAATGAATTAAATTAGTGATATGTGATAGATAATTTAAAATATGTTCTTAGATACACGTTTGTTAATTATAATTTCGGACATCTTATATAACGTAATACAACATATCCTAATACTCTAAATATAACTAAAAATCCTAGCAAAACTAATGTGTTTAGCCATAATGGTGATGTACAACCTTGTGCCTCCAGAATAGACTCAACTGGAATAAATTTTTTATTTGGTTCCAAATCAAAACAAATTGGAAATTTACTTTGTTCAGCACACCTACAAAAAAGTTAATGGAAAAACAAATTGTTAGTTTTATTGTGTTATATTTAATTGTTAGGATTTAACGAAAATCACGGGGAAAGTTGAAGCAAAAACATTCCAATTATAAAACTCTGCAAATATAGAGTTTGAAATGATACTCCTATAGAGTCCGGAGTCTTGTAAATTTAAAATCATGTCACCTTGATTAGCTGGCTGAAAAGTGAGTAGTGACTATACTTTTTTTAATGCATATTAAATAGGTTTCGGGATCGTGCAATGGATCAACCTAACTGAGGACCTGGATCAGTTTGTGTCTGAGAATCAGCCTTTCTGATTCTGATATTTCCAGTTCTTAACGGAGTTTTATGGATACCTTACAGCCTCAAACAAAAAACAAACAAAAAACAGGCGGAAACCCGAAGGACAGTATCTTCTCCGCAAATAGTTAAGATAGCACGGTAACACCACAGGTTGGAGAAGAGGAGGAGGATGCTGCTACAGAGGATTGCAGTAGTATCGAAGACGTAAGGACAGCAAACAACGAGGCAAAGGTAGTATAGGATACTAATGCAAACTCACCTAGAGCATGCATTATGATTAAGAAAAGCATTAATTATATTTGTCTTTCAGATTTTCTTACCAGGGACATGGTGACCATATCAACTACCATCACACTCAGAGGCATTCGCCGCCAGGTAGTGGTAGCATCGGCATACTTTGCAGGAGACGGGACACAGATACCGCCTACAGAGGTACAGGGGCTGGTGGGATGGTGCAACAAGAAGAAGTGGCCTCTCATAATCGGGTGTGATGCAAATGCTCACAGCGAAACATGGGGAAGTACGGATACAAACCAAAGAGATGAGTCTCTGTTAAAATTTTTAATTAAAGAAAACTTAAGCGTGTTTAACGTCGGAAACACACCCATTTATGTCACAAGGGCAAGACAGGATGTGTTAGATTTAACGGTAGGAAGTACCACTGTAGGACAGTTCATAAAGAACTGGAGTCTCAAATGAACCCTCCTTGTCGGATCTTAGAATGATTCTGTTTGAATTGGATAGTACGACAGAAGAATCACCCGGTTCGGAACCCCAAGAACACAAGATGGGATCAATTTGAGGAGAATCTAAAAGAAGGTCTACAGCTAGTAACGATTAGAGGGACAGTAAAATACTATGCCGCGCTGGAACAAGCTGTAGCGGAGGTAAACCTGGCAATCACCAAGGCGTTCGAAGCCAGCTGCCCAATTACTAAGGTAAAAGAGAAGAGGGACGCGTTTTGGTGGAGCAAGGAGTTATCAATATTAAGAACAGAAGTACGGAGGCTCTTTAATAGAGCAAAACAATCCGAAAATTGGGAAGAGTATACTATTGTGGTTACCACCTACAATAAGGAAATCAGGAAGGCAAAGAGGGGCAGCTTCAGAACCTTCTGTGAAAACATCTCTGCAACGCCTGTAGCGGATAGGCTGCATAAAGCTTTGGCCAAGGACGGGGTCGAGATTTAAACTTCATTAAGAAGACCGGATGGAACGCATACGGAGGACGAGCAACAGAGAGCTGCTCTTCTTCTAGAAACACACTTTCCGGGAGGTATACGCGCGTGTGCAGAAGACCCGAGTAAGAAGAAAAGAAAAAACCAAGCCCAGAGGACTGGAGGGTGGCTGCCTCACTGTTTATGGAGGACCGTATCAAGTGGGCTATAGGCACGTTCCAGCCATACAAATGATTAGGAGTGAACGGAATAGTTCCAGCTCTCCTGCAGAGGGAGCAGAAGTGGCTGTATCGCATCTCCTGTGCATCTTCAGGAGCAGTCTGGCACTTGGGCATATTCCAGAAGTATTGCGAACGGCAAAAGTGATATTTATTCCAAAGGTAGGTAAGAAAGATGTTACCCAGCCGAAGTCTCATAGACCCATCAGTTCAACATCTTTCATGTTAAAAACGATGGAAATGGTGATTGACAACCATATACGAACCAATATCTTGGTGAAATCGCCTTTGCAAGATAGTCAACATGCGTACAGAACGGGCAGATCAAAGGAAACCGCACTGTTCAGGTTGACAAAAGAATTGGAGGAGACAGTGGACAACAAAGAAGTTGCTGTCTGTGCCTTTTTGGACATTGAAGGAGCTTTCGATAACACTTCGCATGGAGCAGACAAGAAGGCTCTAAGCGTGAAAAAGGTTGACAGCACCACAACTGATTGGATGTGTGAGATGCTGAGAACTAGAGTAGCAGAACCCAAGGCTGGTAGTTGTAAAATCAGCCTTGGCACCACTAGAGGCTGTCTGCAAGGTAGGGTCTTATCACCCCTCATGTGGAGTCTGGTGGTGGATGAAATTCTAGTTGTATTAAGTAACCAGGGTATTAAATGTCTTGGGTACGCGGATGAAATTGTCATTATCGCCAGAGGGAAGTTCGAAGAAAAACTCTGTGATATTGTACACAGGGGACTGAGTCTGGTAGACACCTGGTGTACATCTGTGGGACTAAAACTCAATCTGAGTAAAACTATGGTAGTCCCATTCACCAAAAACAGCAAACTCAGTATGAAGCTTATAATAATGAAAGGCTCCTTAATTGAATCTGCACTGGAGACTAAATATCTGGGAGTGATTCTCAATAGTAAACTCCTGTGGAGAAACCACATGGAAGCGGTCGTAAGCAAAGCCGTAAGAGCTCTGATGGTATGCAAAAATCTTGCGGGTAAAACATGGGGGTGCAGCCCAGGTATCCTAAGGTGAATGTATACCATGATAGTGAAACCAGCCATCACTTACGGAGCAGTCGCATGGAACAAAAGAGACCAACTTAAAGCTATGAAAACAAAGTTGGAAAAGGTGCAGAGGCTGGCTTGTATCTGCATCACGAAGGCAATGAGAACATGTCCTACGGCATCAATGGAAATGCTACTAAGACTTGTTCCACTCCACTAGCAGGTTAAGAGCGTAGCAAGGGAAACCATACTGAGGTTCAGAATGCAGGATATGGGAAAGGGGAAAATCATCGAGTCTAAATATGAAAGAAATAGAAAGTCTTTCAAGGGAGAATCCTAAGAACGAGTTGAGTTTCCTAAGGACGGAATAATTAAGCAGTTCAACTTCGATAGGAAGTTGAAATTTACACCTTAGTTGTGCAAAAAAGCGGAGTGGAGCAGTGAATCCACTACACACCATCTGAGTAATGATGTAATCAAATGGTGCGCGGACGGTTCAAAAACCGTGGCAGAGGTGGGTGCAGGAGTATTTGGACCAAAGACGAAATACTTTGAGCCCATTGGCACCTGCGTCTTCTAAGCCGAAATATGTGCTATCGAAAGGTGCGCAGACTTAGGCCTAGGAAGAAAATATAAAAACAAGAGAATTGCCACTTTGTCGGACAGCCAAGCAGAAGTTAATGCGTTAAGCTCATACACCATCACATCCAAATTGGTTGGAGACTGTGTGAGCAAGCTAAATAAGCTTGGGAATAGTAACAAATTTACAGTTTACTGGATACCTGGTCATGCGGGTATTGCTGGTAATGAGAAACCGACAAATTGGCCAGGCGAGGGGCTTTTACATCTTTTGTCGGTCCGGAACTCTTTTGTGGATTGGGGACAAAAGCCATCCATGAAAGGATGAGGGAAGTAATTATGATGGAATGGTCCAAAACTTGGAACAACAGCGCGGGCTTAAGGCAGTCCAAGAAGTTGATTGGACAGTTTATTCAAACGAGAGTAGTAATGTGCTCTAGGATGAATAGGAACAACCTGAGAATACTGACAGGGGTTCTTACAGGAAACTGTTAACTAAGAAAACACCTTAAGAACATTGGAGTGAAGCCGAGGGACCAATGTAGATTCTGTCTATTGGACGAAGAGACTCCAGCCCATCTTCTCAAAGATTGTGGAGCGTTGATCTACACGAGAAGGTTGCATCTGGAGGAGTATAATATTGCCGGACATGACCTACATAATCTTAACCCTCTCCACATTCTGAAATTCCTAAGGGAGGCTGGATTGGAGGAGGTGCTCTAATTGGGTATTCACCAGAGAGTAGTAGGGTGTGGTACAATAGATCATTTTGGTCGCAGTACAACATATCACCACCGAATTTAATCTAATCTAATCTAACACCACGGGTTAAGGTTAAATAAGAAGACGGCGCAAAGAATCACTATCATTACCTAGAGGTCACGCCAGAAGGCTTGGACTACTGAGGCGCGAACTTAATGTGACACCATGTACTAGTTTATACCTAAAACTTCTCGTACAATCCATAAAATTTAAAAAGTTTTTAAAGCGCAAGGGGAAAGATTTTTTCCATTGACCAAAGGATGAAAAGGACTAAAGAATCCACAATACCGCAACGGATTAGCTTGTGTGGAGAAAGAAAAATGACAACTCGATCTCTTGCAAGATTACAGCATTTCTCTACAGCAGTCCTGCAAGCTCCCGAGGAATCACTCACGTTGTTGGAAGTCCACAACTCCGAAGTGTTTGTGAATAACTCAAAAACTTTAAGAAATCAGCATGAGAAACCATTTCTGTAGTGGTAAATATCCTCTGCTACCGACTTCGAAAGGCCACCGTGCTTAGGCTACGACAAAGGCCCACATAGGCAAAAATAGTAAGCACCAAGGAGTTTGTCCTAGGTCTGCTTTGCTACAGCAGTGTCAACTGTGGCGCACAGGACTTTCATTAAAGAACAACTAAGGAGCATGGGTTCATAAAACCGTACGAAAGGCCTTATAAACAGCGAGACAAAGATAGTATGAGATAATAATGCAGAATGGTATAGATTATTAACAAAAGACCACAATTGATGGCATTATCCGGGCTGTAGTTACGGAATCGACCTATTTCACTGCAAACGGCACGCACATACCGCTCGCTGCGATACACAGGTTAATGGTGAGGTGGAACGGCAAAAAGTGCTTCCTCATCATGGAAAGTAACGGAAATGCTCCCAACATAAACGTTAGAGCATGTTAGAATTTTTAATAAAAGAACCTGCGCGTGTTTAATGTTGAGAACACACCCAACGTAAAAGTAAGCCTGACAACCGTGAAGGCATTCGAAACCGTCTGTCCAACTTGCAATGTAAAGGAACAGAGAGCTGCTACCTGATACAGAAATTGGTATCCAAAATAGGAACACCAATATGTAGGCTATTCAACAGAGTCTCTGTGATAATATCTCTCAAAACTTTTTGTGATATCTTTTTGTGCAAAAGACTCTGGAGAAAAGCAATTCTGAGATCAAGACGTTACCTCTGAGTAGCCGGATAGGATGTTTACCAAAGAAGAGCTACAGTGACCCTCCCCTTCTTCTAGAACACAGCTTCTAAGTGGAATTAGTGAACCCGCAGCAGACATAAGCAATAAGAGAAATAGAAGACCAAGCTAATCGGACTGTAAGGTGGCTAATTGGTGGGAACTAATTGCAACACTAATTGCGTAGGAACTTATTAAGTGCGTTATTAATCGCTTCTAGCCCTTCATATCACCAGATGTGGACAGAATAGCCCAGACCCTCATACGAATTTTTAGTGTGGCACTTCGACATATTTCGGAGCCATCGAGAACGACAAGGGCAATATTAATCACAACAGGAGGGAGATATGAATGTCACCCAACTGAAGTTTCAGATCTATCGGTGCGACATTATTCATGTTGTTCATTCAAAAACAATGAGAAGGTGATCATGAATCATTCGGGTAAAATCGCTGTCGTAATCAAATTATCGGCTTAGCACCGGTCACGGTTTATCCGCCATCGGTTTTAAACCTAAGAAAATAGTCTCCTCTTTGAGTTTTGTCCATAGTATTAAAACTTTCAGTTTCGTCAAATTCTTTGGGCATTTAAACAAATGCCAGGTGTCATGTGGTCCTAATTTACAACTAGGACAGGCATCAGCTAGGCTGTTATCTAATCTACATAACCAACCTAAGGTGGGGTAGTGTCGCTCTTGTCGAATTGGGTAAAATCTTGTTTGACAAACCCACCGATAATGCCCGACCGTCAAGCACTATATTTTTCTTTATCGTGTGGACTACCGCTTTCATCTGTAGCACCTTCATGCCTTCAGTATCAGGCCCTCTAGCTTCGGACTGTATAACTTATTCAGATAATTTCTGATGTGTCTAGGAGCAACGGTGTGTGAAATATTTCCTTGCATCGGTGGTCATTCTTGTGGCAACGTAGCAGATATTGACGATTAATCAAATCATTGTGCGTTTACCTGCTGCATATCTGTTTTGAGTGGGGAGAGAATGTCAACATACTGTCGAAGACCACGCCCAGAATTATTTATTGGTTCTCTGTTTCCTACCTCAGTATCCAAAGTTTCGAATTATTTCACGGTTCCAAGCCGTGAAGAGGTTGTTGATTTTTCCGTGCACGATCTAGATCTGATTTCGGTGAGAGGAACAAGTATTTGATAATATGGTCACATGTCTCTTAGACACTCTCGCAAGTTAATAGCAAAGTTATGTCGTACATCCTGCTTTGCCTTACGGTATTTCGATTGCCTATTGCCGAATTCAACATATCTTTCGCGTCCTGTGTTTACTGTGACCGACACAGGTCACACTGCACGTGGGAGATCTACGGCGACCAGCACTGTACGGGTTTAATCTTCTTTGAATTAGATTCCTTTGCATTATATCCGATCTTGTATGAATGGCAGTTGTTGTGCTGTACTTCTTTCCGAGACCATTGCTGGTGAGCGGCTGGAATGACATATTTCATGTAGCGTTGGTAATATAAGAGACTCCAATAATTTAGCATTCGGTGATAATAGTGAAATAAGTCGGTATGACTTTGATTCATCTGTTACCTTTCCTGGTTTTAGTAGTGGTATAACTCTGCCGACCGTTCACAATCTCAGCAGGTTATGTATGAAAGGCTGATAGGCCCGCATGTGTTTTTGCATAATTGTTGAAAGCCCATCGGGTCCGAAAGCTTTAGATGTTTTTGTGGATCTAATTCCTGTTGCAATATCATCTTCTGTGAATTGTATAGAGTCTTCTGTTGTCAGCTAATCGATTTCAAGGTATTTCGATCCGCTCTATCTTGTGTTGTGGGGGGGATATGCGGTGAATGGTCTGTTGAATTTGGTTGCGCATTTCTTTTTATTTTCCGTAGGCATATCGTTACACGATATTAGAACATCATCTGTTTAGCGTTGCGTATGGGACAGTCACCTTATGATTTATAAGTTTTTATTGCCTGGATTAGAACTGGATTGTTCAATGTGTACTCTTCACTTATCGCGTATATGTACATCAGATCCAATCTCCGAGTGGGACAGGATGGAATTCGGTCTTTGCAAAAGTTTGAAAATTAATGTAATAGTAGCAGTTAGGCTTGCACTTAGTGATTGACTTTAAAGACACATCAGGTGAGGTGCTGCTATTATGAGTGACAATTGGCATGGTTCGTTAAGGGAGCCAAAATTTATCTGATCGATTTGGCCAGACAGGTCGATTCCCCGTTGGTCATCAGTCAAGGCAGAGTGCCATGTTGAATGCTAAACGTTTACATCAACCAGTATGAAGTAGTCATTGTGTGATAATAGATGATGGCACAGTATCCTATAGAGCAGCAAGTTGCGGGTGGTGTATTTATTTACCAAAATGATGTCTGTTTTGCTTGACGTTGACGATATGGCAATGGTTTGTTATTCTAGGTAGTCGACTTGTGGTAAAGTGACTATGTCGTTTACAATGCGGCATTCAACGTAGCAATGAATTATGAATACTAACCTTCACCTTTGTTTTTTTCTCGATCTTTGCGGACTATTAGATAATTGTTTGTGTTCAGGTTTATTCGTGAATTCCATTTTGGCGGCTACATAAACGTTGTACTTTTCTATGAAATATGTGACCTCATCAATTTTCCCTCTGAAACTGTTGCGGCTCAGCTGTAGAATCCGACACGGTTCCGATTCTGATTGTGAGTTTAGTATTCTATCGTTGGTTCCCTTATTTTTTGTTTTCTGTTGGCATTAGTAGAGCAACATGTTGATATGCAGTTTGTATTTCACTATATGTGGTTGGTAAGTTTTGATCATAGTTTAGGTGGCAGAATTCATTGCAGCCGTTGCATTTCTGCTTTGTTCCCTATTCTCTTTTTGCAGATGGACAAACAATATGGCGTTTGTTGACCTGAATTCATTTCTATATCAAACATTTGAAAAAGAATATGGAGCAGTCCCGCTGGAATAGGGTGAGCGAAAAAACGTTTGGACAAAACGGTGTGGCGAGAGTTGACGATAGTTGACCGGAAGGTTTCGGATTTTAATCGGGGAAAGCAACCTAAAGGACGAATGAAGGGACATTCGACAAAGAATGAGGGAATCTTCGACAACACCTAAAGAAGGCTTTCACTAGGCGAATTGTTTACTAGCAGCAGTAAATTGGATGTGTGAGATGCTGAAAACTAGAGCAGCAGAAATCAATGCAAAGCAAATGCACTACAAATTGGCACAATTAAACGATATCCACAGGGCGGAATCTTATACTTCTTCATGCGGAGTATTGTAGTATATGAAGTTTTGCTCATATTAAGAAACCAAACTATCAAATGTTTTAGATGTACCGGCATTTGATGTATTGGTTCCCTAATATGGCTAGAATTTCACTTTTGTCAAGTAACCACATTAAATGGATGACAAAGCCACAAAAGTTGTTATGGTACGTATAGAGATAAGTCTAAATTTGCACCGTTATGCAATGGAGACATGTGCTATTACGGCAATGGAGATGCTGTCAGAACTGGTTTCACTCCCTTTCCAGATCCCAAGCAGGAGCGGAGAATCCAGCCTGATATTTAGTGTAGAGGTTATGAGAAACAGAAAGATCAACGACAGAACTTTCCATCGAGAGAATTATGAATTGAGCTAACTGAAGCCGGAAATATTACGCAGTCCATCCTCGATAGGCAATATGCATCGAAATTGAGCAATGAAGCAGAATGGGGCAGTGAATCCACGCCGTACTATTTTAGTAATGGTGTCATCAACTGGTACGCGGATGGTTCAAGAAACGGGGTAGGTGTTGGAGCAGTGGTATTTAGACTGAGAACTAAAAATTTTGAACCAATATCTTCCAGTGTGAGGAAGATTTAAAAACTTAAGCTTGAGAAGAAGCTAGCAAAACAAAAGGGTTACCATCTGTCGAACATTCAAGCAGCTGTCAAAGCACTAGACTTATATATAATCACAGTCAAAATAGTTGGTGACTGTATTTTTCTTTCTTATCTAATTTAAATATATGATTACAATATGAAATGTTTGGTTTATTAAAAACAAAAAACATTCATATGTAACGAAAGGAAAGATGTCACAAAATTCAAACTGTTTATTCTTTTACAGAAACATCAAAAACAGTTTTGAAAGAAATAATTTTCTGTTTTAAAAAAAATTAAGGTGTATTGAGCTCAGACCCGTCTGTTCGTCTAGTTCCCGTTTCGAATTTTAAACCTTTAAATTATCTTAATAACTAAATAGGTCTTGAATTCAAATCACTAAAAACCTTATTAGACCTGACCTGATTGGAACCTTCGTCTCTTAGGCATGAATAGTCGAACTAATGAGCCATTGAACTACATATTACAACAAGTACATAATAATCGATTGAATTAAGCCTTCAAGGAAAGCTAAATTAAAAAGTAAATTGAGCAGTTAATAAAGTTCTAGCCTTGTAACTCCGGTGCCGGGTTCGATTCCAATCGGAAACCAATTTTCCTATACAAACGGCCAACATGGTATTTAGGCAATTAATAGCAAAGCAATAGCAATAGCAATTAATAAAAATAAAATCAATTTTGAGGGTCTTTTATTGGTAGTTTTGATATCAATGTATTTCAATCAAACAATGAGTCAATGGAAGAGCTCTTGGTATTAAAGGACGAGAAACTGAGATTATTGCCGTTTTTAAATGTCATGAAGATGACAGTGGTTTCAAATGAAATTCATCCCGTACAAAAGGAAATGGACGATACTATGTTTAGTTATTAGCTATGTTGATGTTGATTCGAACTATTTCGATGTTGATTCGAACTATTTTAGATGCAAAAATAAATTTAAAAATAAAAGACGGATTGCTGATTTAAATCATTACAGCAAACTGATGCAATAATTTCGGAGGATTGATTAAATGGAAATGATTGCTTTCAAGCACCAACGGGGTGCTTTCAGATGTCACTCTTTTGATTAGGTTTAGTTAAGCGGTTTTTCTTGACTCAATGACTCTTGAATATAGCAAAAATTTGTATGAACCACATAGATCACAAAAACTTCAAAAAAACAATGAGTTAATTAATGGTGTTAAACCGTTTCGGTGTCAAAATATGGAACCACTTCAACATGCACGAATGATTAACAGTGTTTGACTCGTACAATAAATGGTTCATTTGAAACAGTTGAAATGGCAAATCAGCAACACTTTGAGACCGTGACATCGTTGCGTAAAGTGCAAAAAGGAAAATAATTTGAAAATCAACTTCTTTGGTTCTTCACCTCGCATTAGTGCTACAGGTAATCCAGCTCATACTAGGAGATTTTCTTGTCAAAGTTCCTTTGGACTGACATGATTAAAAATTCATTTATAACATCTCGATCAAAGACAAAAAAAACAAAGCCTACGCTCTAAAATTGTCGTTTGATTGGTTTAACGATTATACTTACGAAATGTTTGGTCCTTCGCTAAACTCTAAAATTTGCATATTTTGATAAGCATAATGAATCATTGATGTATATCTCATCCATTCCATCCAAACAGGAAATCTTGTTGACAAATATCCTTGAAAAGAAAAAAAAATTAATAAAAATATATTTGTTTATAACTTAAACTACCCACCTCCAAATAACTGTGTAGCAAGTGTATACAGCGCACTTATAGTTACACTTAAATTCATGTCCATACAACATGCACCGATAAAAAACCCTACGCTTTGTGCCACAACTGTATTCAGTAATAAAAAGGCTAACATTGTGAGAAATAAGCTCGGACTACTAAATCCCAACATGGGATAACTTATAAGATGATAAATTGCTGGTAATGTGATAACTAAAGGTAGCTCACCCATCATTTTAGCAATATAATATGCTGATAATCGATAGGCACCTGACCGTCTTTCTTTGCTTATAACTTCACGTTCTGGTGGAACTAAAACAAAATTACAGAACAACATGTACATCAAAATAAAGTTTTTCTTAATATTTAATAAACTTACATGAGCTCAAAGCACCAAACAATGCAAATAACATCCAATATGTTTGCGAAAAAAACATCCATCCTTGTATATCATGCAAACTTTCTTCTGTTTTCGGTAATTGAAACCATAGAGAGCCAGCCATTATACCTAGGCCTATTGTTTGAAATAAATTTAAACGGGATAACATTCGTGGCCTTGCTTCACGAAAATTTCGTTGGGATAACACTTTGAATTGTGTTGTAAAACAGGTGGGGTATCCTAATGAAAAATCACTATATTGACTACTATCACTTGAGGCTGATGATGAATGTGATTGTGTATCCATCCATAAATGTTTTCCTTCGGTTTCGGATTGTGTTTCGTCTACAGCAACTAGAAGTCAAAATAAAAGAAAGGTAATTTCATTATTTATCTATCTTGGATCAAATAGTATATTGTATAACGATGCCAAAATGTACATCGTTTCACTCGAGTGTGAAATTTACAGCTCAAGATAAGTAAAGGGTTTAAACGAGCCATAAATTGTCATTTTTGCGAATTATAAATGTACGCCATTTATTAAATATATAAATACGAGTTTTGATTTGTTAAAAAGACAAGCCATTTTGCGTGAATTTCTGGAAGTTGAAAAGTTCGTTTTTTACAATTATTTTTTCCAAAAGGACTCTGGGGTTTTACTTATCCTCCAGTTTCAACCAGTGCCTTTTTACTAATATCTACAGGGGTGACCCATTTTCTATAATATAACGATTTAGAATTATGCTTTTTTAGCTACAGATGGGCAAGACACTTAAGAAAATTGACGACATCAAAACTATCTCATCGATACCCGGATCAAGTCACAAACGTTATATTCCGAATTCGTTTCAACCCTGTAATCGATGTTGTTAACTTATGCGATTTAAAATCGACAAGTAAATTTGACATATCGGAAGCAACTTTTTATATCGAATACATATCGCAAGGTGCCCATTCTCCAAATATGTACCAACCTTGAATTTGGGGTATATAATGTCTTTAACCAACTTATCTTCCTGATAATTCTAACATTGGCTGAAGAATGCTCCTCAAGACTATATGCTGAACCAAAAAGAATTTGCCATCATGGTACAGTTCGAATAAAGAAAACAAAATTTTTATCGGTTGCAGAAACATTTATGGCAACACTTGAGAACCTAGTTAATTTGACATAATATTTTGGAGCATCAAAGCATTATAAAACCCATTTCGATATACGTATTCTTAGAGTCTTATTGTGGTAGTCTAAAGCACGACATCTTTCTGTTCATAAAATGTTTACAAAAATACAGAGACTTGTGAGGTGTGTGCACAAACTACGCCAACATAAACTGTTGAAAAACTTTAACGAAAAAACATAGTTTTAACGGCCAGTCACCACCGATGAACCATCGGTAGGTGGTTCCATATTTGCCTTTGGTATTAAATACCGGTATACCGAATATCGAAATACCGGTATAATTGGGTATTATTTTTTCATCCAAAATATTTTTATGAATTATTAACGCTTTCTACGTTCAACGAAGTATCGATTCGTTATTGTAAACTATGCATACAATTTTTGTCTAGCCATTTATCTAATAATTTATGATACTAATTAAACAATTTGGATTGATAGAACTATTATCGTCTTCTGAAAATACACTCTTTTGATTGTGAATGCGTCCGAATTGGTTTAATTAAAAAATGTCAAAACTGGAACAGGCGTACTACAGACGTACAGAAGACGGTGACGCTTGTTAATTTTTTCGCAAAACTTTGAATTAAAAACATGAAGCATCTTTTTCCTTTTTTTAACATTTTCTCCACCCAAAAGCAATTCTGGACCGACTTGAAATCATTTAGACTTTTGCAATATTTGGCACACTTCGTCAGTCACGAAAACGAATCGAATTGAAACAAACTGTTGAATTTACAAAAACAAATCAAGTTTCGTAACGTTGAACCGTTACCGTCTGAATTACTGTAAAGTTTGAAACTATTTGTTATATGTGTGAACTCTTTGATTGACCTGATCTTTGTGAAATTGTCATGATATCGTTATTGTGGTTTGGTAATTTTGGATATACAAAATTTCTTTTCACTTTGGCTATTTTTTCTACCGCAAAACAAAAACTTTGGATCTTCATCAGAAGTAGGACAATATCTGATGAAGTGCCATCAGATGGTTGATTCATTTAATGGGATTCATCGGTTGTGGATCATGGTACGTTGGAGGGATCTGAAAACATCTAAGAATTTGTAAAATTGCCTATTTTGTCTAGTTTTTGATATTTTCTCTCCCAACAACCCGAGTAGATTTTGTTAGGGCTTAAATAAAGCCCTGTTCAGGTTTGCCCTAGTTCGGTTAGTCCCTCCTGAGCAGAAATTAGTTAGAGAAAGCCTAAATACAGTCAGGTGATCAGGTGATTTTTCGTATTTGACCCCTAGTGGAGTAATGTGATCAGAACCTAATACAAAATGTCTTACTAGGGTTTATGCTATTTAATTTTAGTGAACTCGATCAGGGTCTGGTCCGACTATCCAAATCACGGGCTGACTGGGCAAAAGCGTTACACTCATGATTAGGGTCTAATCGAACTAAGGCAAACCTATGCCGGCAACCCTAAATCCTATAAAGAGCCGTCCTACTTGAGCCTTAACCAATTTCTGCTCGGGAATGTGTAGTGTAAATATAATCCTTATTCTAGTTTTGGATATTTGCTTCATTACAAAAAGCTAATTTGTATACACTATTCAGGAACTGTCCCTAATTCATACAAATAGCTGGAAATGATTAGTTCTATTCGGGTTGTTGTGTATTGGAGCAAAATCACATTTACGATCAATAAATAAGGTAAACAAGAAGAAAATGGTTAAACGTTCCTAACTATATTGATCGGTCCTTATATGACATAAACGTTGCGTCATTCGTTGAAACAACCTCCTATCGTTTGGAAATAGTATCATCAACCTAAAATAAAAATTAATCCAGATTAAACTATCGAAAATTACCTCCATTAGCCAAAACATGTGAATCTTGATCTTTTATCAATCCATGGTAATGTCGAAAATCTGCAATAACTAAACCATTTGGTTCTTTGGTTGTTGTGAATACATCATTACTATTTAGCTCTGAAGGATATGATGCTGTCTTTCGTGCCGCTTTTGCCTCCGCTATTATACGTTCACGTATTTCTGTTGATGATTTAATTTGTTCTAATATAAAATCAGCTGGGTTATAATGTGGCTTCATTTGTAGACCAAGATCATGAAAATAATCGACTACTTTTGAAACATCACCAAAATATGCTGTTTGACCATTACACAAAAGCAGAAGACGATCGAATAAATGAAACATTTGTGATGATGGTTGATGTACTGTTATAATTATTGTTTTATGTTCTTGTGCAGCGTATTTTTGAAGAGATGTTATTAATGATGTTGCAGCATGTGAATCTAATCCTGAGGTGGGCTCATCTAATAACAGTATTGATGGATTTGTTAATAATTCACATGCGATGTTGGCTCGTTTTTTCTCTCCCCCCGATAAACCACGATTTAAATAATCCCCAATTTTTGTATGTTGGCAATGCGTTAACTCTAAAACTTCTAAAATATGATCAACACATCTCATTTTTTCAGATTTTGGCAATTTTTCAGGTAATCTTAACATAGCAGTATATTCGAGAGTTTCACGTAATGTTAATTCAGCAAAAAATATATCCTGTTGTAGGACGTAACATATTCGACGGCGCCATTTCTTTGATAAACGTTCACGATTTAAACGTATTGATCCAGATTGGATTGCTTTTTGTCCACTTAAACAATCGAGTAATGTTGTTTTACCGCAACCGGATGGTCCCATTACAGCCAAAACTTGACCAGGTCTGATAAGACAAAAAAGAAATATTATATATAGATATGCATGTAAGTGTGAAAATATTTTACCGTACTACTCCGCTGACATCACGTAAAATTTCACGTTTTTGTATATTAACACATACATCTTGAAATACTAGTTGTAATGGTTTTGATGGTTCTAATATGCATGGAAACGTTAGCGCTGTATGCTCTCTAAAATTAAACAAAAACAATTTTAATTAATTATTTTCGTGACAATTGACCGAGTTATTTTTTTATATATAAAAAATCAATTATGCACGACTCAATGCACTTTTAGGTAAATCTAGGCATTATATTCATATTATTTTGTTATGGTGTAATAACAATTTTGTTGCTTCGAAATTTTATTTGTTTTGATCTTTTCGGTGTAGCTACTTGGCATGGAAATTACGATTCGTTATGGAATAAATAATAGGATAGGATATATTTAAAGCAAATTTCAAATATTTTTATTATTGATTTTGTAGAAATAATGGTTATCAGTGAAAAAAGGGGTTATTGACTTACCTGGTATTTTTTTGATTTTTAGATAAATGTTAAAATAAATTAAAGTAATATAATAAAAAGTTTATCAAGAAGAGCTTAAAAATTTAAAGTAACGGGACAATTTGATAGCATGCGTTTTTAGGGCAATAGGAAGTACAATTTATGTGGTTGACGTTAATTGATGAATACATTATTGAAGTTAAGTGTGAAAGTTATAATTTCATGAAGTTAATGACAGTAACATTATAGACAGAAAATTCGATTCCATCTTAAATTTATATTTGTTATTTGACAGTTATGCTTATCATTCCATTTTGTAAATGATCGTTCAGTTTGACCAATGTAAAACTTTTTACTGTTTTGGAATGGAATAATTGTTTTTCGTATGTCTATAAGTTAATTTACTTAACCGCATAGATATATGTTTCATGTCTTTCATAATTTTGTCACTTTTTAAAGTGATTTGGTTTTGAGGATATTTTATCAGTTTGTGCGAATATTCTTCAATATTTGTCATTAGAATTTTATGTATTTGTGTTAACGAATGAAAACAAGTGTACATAAACATGACTGGAGCATCATACAATAAATATCAAGCGTATACATTTTTTAACAAAAATAAACCACTTCTTTAATATTTAGGTAATTATGACGACTTGGTGGGAGGAATTCATGTGTGAAGGACAGTGTTAAATAAGATCATATCATCTTCCATCCACCTTCATGTTCCGATGGAGAAACATCGATTTTGGATTTGTATTTGTTATTTGAAAATTATGCTCATTGTATCGTTTTGTAAATCATCGTTCAGTTTGACCAATGTAATTTTTTATTGTTTTGGTATGGAATAAATCTTTTTCATGTGTGTATAATTTAATTTACTTAATTGTATAGTAATATGTTTTGTATCTTTAATAATTTTATCAATTTGTAAAATGATTTGGTTTTGCTGATAGTTTGTGCTAATTGTTCAATGTGTTGCTGGTTGGTTTATTTTGATGGTCTTATAGGAGTACTTTATTTATGTATTTGTGGTCATATCTAATGTTCCTATCACCTTAAATGATGAAAGATTTATTTATCATCTATTTGCACGATGAATTTATTTGCTGAATTTTTTTCTTGTTTCTAAATTGTTAGTTGAAATGTAGTTTTTAAGTTTTGTTGAAATTTATCCTGTTATTTTTATGTTTTGATATTTTCCCCAATGATAGATATTGAAAAAGGTTTGTTTAAATTAATATACGATGATCATCAAACAATTTTTGTTAATCCGAAAGTAATCATTCATAAAAATATAATAGGAGCATATATAACATATACATATATAATTAAAAATTTCCATCACAATTTTATATCATTGATATCAACAAAAATAGGATAATCAAAACAAAAATGTAGATCAAGTGCGAGTTATACTTTTGCTCACTGATTGTTGAGGTACCATCATAAGGTTATACTACCTTATCTATTATGCGTATGTATTATAAACGTTATGTAGTGTGAGACACTATTAGTTCCTTTTTGATAAGAGTAAGGCATATGGCATAAAATTGGATTTGCTATCTAATCTTATCAAACCTTAAAAAAAAAACAAAAAAAAATATTTTTTTCAAATAGTGATGGACATTACTGAGAGGCAAAGCTTTATAAGGAAGCCCGAAATGGAGATTGTGTTCCATAATTTGGAGCTTTTATTTAGGATAGTAAACGAGTGAGATAATTGTCGAATTAGAGAGTTGAGTGTTGAGTTTATTATTTATACTGACTTTTTTGTTCTTAATCATGATTTTCAAAATTCTTTACTTTTTTGAGGGAGAATATGGGTAAAATAGTTAAAATTCACTTTCAGTTACAGAACAGCAAATTTTATAACTATATTATATAACGAAGCGGTATCCCACCTATCATCACACTCTCTAGTCATCCGAGCCCTGCGGTTTCAATTTACAGAATTAAAAATGGACGGAAACGATGCTATGTGGCTCTGAATTGACATTAACGTAACAATATTTTTTTAGATTCAAAAAGAGTTAAATCCTTTAATCAAGGCATTGCTCAAGACAAGCAAGAATGAATTAAAATCAATCAACTGTTAGTGAGATCGACATTCCACACCATCACTGAAAAAAATGTACTAAAATCCAAAAAAATTGTTCGTTGTATTGATAAACAGCAATTAATAAACTAATTTTCGTTGGATCAATAAACAATTTATTAATAAAATGAAATCATTCGTAATATTTGTAATATTCCCGCATGGAGAAATCAGTTTTTATTGTTTTGAAATTTTTTAATTTTTTTTTATTTTTGATCTACGGGTGTGACAACCCCGCCTACTCCAGTCCCTGCTATTGACATACGAGTTAACGTGAGATATCACATACCACTGTAACTTAATCTGTATAATGCAGCTTTATGTACAGTTCAACATCTTTCCGCGCAACACCTCAGGTTGATTCAAAGACATAGGGAAACACTGCTAAAATTAAATTAAATTATTAAACTAAAACATTATTGCTTTGAACGGAAAAATGCTATATAAAAATAATCCAAAAGATCATTTACAGCCTTATAGCGTCAAATAAGAGGCATAGTTTAGACAGAGAAGACGTGAATGGCCACATAAACTTTTGAAAGTAGAAGAGAGTAGGAATTAAAAAAAAAATATTGCGACGCTGATGCATAGGCTGGCTTCACCATAGCCCTGAAAACATACTGGAAGGATATATAATGAGCTAATATCCATCAAATACTTTAATTAAAAGTTAACCAATGTTGTAGATTTCGCATAGTTCTAATTATAAAAATGCTAAAGAAAGCAGTAGTATCCCAACAAACATAAATTCTGTTGTACCTACGAGAAAAAGTAAAAAAAAAATTTTACCAGAAGTGATAAATCGGAAGTTGGGATGCAGAACTGTTGTGAACCGTACTAAATATTTATGTACCAAGTTTCATGTTCATCCAATTGAATTATCAGATACGGATGTTATTAAGCTTCCAAAAAAAAGTGCTCGGCGGACCCCCTACCACTTTGTTTACTATCGCTAAAAAACTAATCAGTTCCTTGCCATACATATTTGCATCTTTTTCCAAAGTGTTATCAAAATTCATTCACGAACGAATGTTGTATGCTCCCAACAAACATTGAAAGAATAAACAGGTGTTCGGGAGACCCCCTACCACTTATCCCAATATTGTCCAAAAACTAATCAGTTCTTTGTTATTTAAGGCTCCATCTTTTTTCAAAGTTTCATTAAAATAAATTAATGAATGAAGTCTGTATGCTCCCAACAAACTTTAAAAACAAAGTGTGAAAAGTCAGCATTTGTATGGTAGACCTCCCGCCACTTTGATCAACGTGTCCCAAAAGATGATAACTATCTTCTTCTTACACTAATTGGAACCTTTTTCATAAGTTTCATCATAATCACTTCATTATTGTAGGCTGTAGTGTGCATAAAGACACTGAAAAAACTTCAAAAAAGTACAAAAAAAATATTTTACCGGAAGTGAAAAATCGGAAGTTGGGATGCAGAACTGTGGTGAACCGTACTAAATGCTCATGTACCAAGTTTCATCTAATTCGATTATCAGGTACAGATGTTATTGAGCTTTCAAAAAACAGGTGCTCGGGGGATCCCCCACCACTTTGTTTACTATCGCTCAAAAATCAATCAGTTGCCATACATATTTGCATCTTTTTCCAAAGCTTCATCAAAATTCATTCACGAACGAAAGTTGTATGCTTCCAACAAACATACAAAACATAGTGAAAAAACCCACCTGTTGTATGGTGGACCCCAACCCTTTATCCAATGTACTCCAAAAGCTGATAAAATCTTTCTCATGTTACTTGAAGGCTTTTACCAACGTTTCATGACAATCGATCGGTAATTGTAGGCTTCAGTAGGGATAAACATCTGAAAAAAAAACCGTTTTAACTGGAAGTGACAAACCGGAAATTGGTGTGCAGAAGTATTGGAAACAGTACTAAAACCTTATAAACCAAGTTTCCATTAAATCATAAGCCGGAATTAGAAGTTATTCAAGATTTAAACTTAGAGGTGTTCGGGAGACCCCCCGCCATTTTGTCTAAATTTGAAATGAATCCAGATCTACCACTTTCAAGTGAACCTGTATCATTTGCCAAAGTTTCATCAAGATCATATACAGAAAGGTCACCCACCCACACACAGACGTACACCAAAATTTTTATTGGCTATTTAGATAGGGGATGGTCCAAAACAAAAGAAAAAACAAAATTTGGGGTATGTAAGATTTTTTTTCTCGAGTAATGCTATCTTACTTCACACAATTTAAAATTGTGGAGAAGTAAAAAGACAACCAGTTCCCACACAGACAAGCTATATTAAGTAAAAGTAAAAGTAAAGTAATACTTATCAGCCGCCCATCGCTGAACAAGATGGAGCAAACAGTTCAATATTCGAATAATATGGATTAGAGCGACGACAAGGGCTACTGTAAAGCAGATCCACTTGCTAGAGAATGTAGTTGGATCTTAAACCAGACAAAGAATCTCTAGGCTGATTGTTAACCTCTCTAGAACATTTGACATTTGACAGAGGTTTACCGGCATAACCAACAGTCAGTGGTCAAACCCCATCTTGCGAAAAGTCATCATTAGATCCCTGCTAAGCACGCAAAATGTTTTATTCTTCCTGCCAACGACTTTATATAGAATCTGTTAGGACAAAAAAAATAAACTGTGTTGAACCTACTCTGTACGAAACCAGCACTACCTAGCCTTAAGACAGCAAATGTATTTTAGAACGCAAATGTGGAAAACACTAACTGACATGAGCAACGTTCAGAGAACAATTATGGAACTTCTGAAGTTCTGAAGAAGCTCCAAATGGTCCGTATAGTAGAAAAGTCATGGAATCACAAGGAAAATAAATTTATCATCTAGCTAATATAGAGATAGAAGGACACAAAAAAGTGTAAGTAGGACTAACAACAACGCGTCTGATATGTGACAGTTAAATGATTTAAAAAAACAACAAATAACAATTAATTGCAGTTGAAATATTTGAATACATTAAAAGATTTACTAATTCATGGAGAGATTAGTTTTTATTGATTTGTGAGTTTTGTTATTTTTGATCTACGGGTGTGACCTGCTATTGATATATGAGTTAATGTGAGATATCACATACCACTAGAAATGTCAGTAAGATGTCACTAGCTAAAGTGATACCTTAGAGGTGCTGGCAAATGAACTATATTTAGTCAAGGGTACCACCCTCAATCTTCGCTGTGGAATATTCCTTGATGATGACACGCTATTGCTAGCTCCAAAAAAACGAACCATCATATAACTCTATATTTGGGCTTTGACCATTGAGAAAGACGGTGCCTGACATTATCAAGGAATATTCCTATAGGTAGATTATTGCCAACCACGTTTTAGTTATGTTTTTGCAAATTTTTAAAACAAATTTGCTTTTCACTTCTTACTTTATTTTTATTTTTATCTATGCTATCTTGAAATATTGGTCTATGCCATATTTTGTATGTAATATGATTTATTGTTTAGTCCATTATTTAACAAAATATATAAGAAAAAAGATTTTCGTCCATCAACATCGCAGTACGCCTGTGTTGTGGAACCGTGGCCCTATATGTTGTTCTAACACATATTTTAATTCCTGCTACATAGCACATTTTATCAAAAAAAGGCAGTCTTGAGGACTGCCAACAGACGTGAAATAGCGTGGACGTGTTTTTATCGTCTAAATACAAACAAAATCTTTACTCACTTTACCACACTTACACACTGTTATAAACTGAGAAAAACATTCAGAAAATTCAATACAAAAGAAAAAACGAAAATATGAATCAAAAGAACGAGAATAAAATTATTTTTTGTACGAGTAAACCGTAAAATTCTCTTTTGCGATTCAAAAATTGTACATAAAGCAGGCCTTTTTTTCCTATTGAAATAACAATGCCAAAAGTGAAATAACAATACCTAAAATTGGAATAACAATGCCTTAAGTTATTATTTCGAAAAACTACTTGGATAAAATAATTTTCTAAAAAAAATATTTTACTATTTTGTGTAAATATATGCATTTTATTTATGCATATAGTACAGAATCTTACTCGTACAAATAATCTTGTTTGCAATTCAGGCATAAAGTATCTTGTTTGCTTTCGAGTGATTGTTTTTCTCAGCTAACGCCTCGAGCAACAATTTCACTCTCAAGCGGAAAAGACATACTTTATGCCTTTAATACATAAATAGCTATTATAATATATTATCATTAGTTTCAAGAATACTTAGGTTATTCGTACTATCAATTGCATTTTTTATTAAAAAGTATAAATAAAAACACAAAATTCAAATATGACAAAAAAAAATTTTCTTTATTTTGCTTAATATTACAACAAAATCTTTACTTACACACTTAACACTGTTATAAGCCGAAAAAAAATCAAATTCAATAAAAAAGAAAATAAATAATAAAACAAGAAAATTAGAATAAGAAATAAAAAAATAACAAATGATTGCAATTTATCTAACTCTCTTTTAATATTTATTTTATATTTAATATTTATTTAGCGTGACGATGACTCGAATATATAAATTGTTCCCCATACAAAATCGCACAACGCGCCTAAAGATTAAAGAAGTTTTCACGTAAAAACAATGGGTTTTTCTCTTAAACAAGACAAAATGCCCATTTGTGTGTTTGGGTAAAATACTAAAACTTTAGAAAATCAAAAAAACTCCAAGCGGCACGTATATCCGCTAGAAATAGGTAGATTTCGGGACCAGACAGCTTTGTGTACAAATAGAATTGGATGTGTCAGATTAGTTTAAATAAAAAATTTAAGTAGAATAGTCCAAGTTCAGAATAATCCAAAAAATTTATCAAACCAAACTAAATACGTTAACGGGAACTACTTTATCAATGCGATTTCGGAACAGTTTTATTTAATTTGGTTAAAACTACTTTTAATAACATATTAAATCCACCAAAGAGCAAATAAACGTTCTCACAACGTCACACTTACAACACCACCACACATAATTTTATAATCTAAAATTGTCAAACAACTTTTACACCTCAAATAATTCAAATATCTACAATTTAGGAAGATTTTTGTAAATGTGTAATCAATATGCATATAAGAAAATATTTCTTAATTTAAAACAATAATGACTCAGCTTTGTTTTAATTTTTTT